>JAQQSK010007301.1:0-14038 GCA_028658325.1 Potorous gilbertii
TTACTAGTGGTGTGACCCTGAGTAGTTCATGCAACCTCTTTTTGCCTAAATTTCCTCATCTGAAAAATGGGGATAATATATAGCAATGATTTTTTGAGGATCAAATGAAATAATTGTAAAGCTTTTAGCACAGTGCCTTGCACATAATAGAGCAATATAATTGCTAGTTATTGTTCCTAATTGATAGAGACATAGTTTCATTACTAGTTTGGCAAACCACCCCTTCCTTCTATCTCCGCCCCAAACATAACTAGAAGTTATTGAACTTTAGGTTTTGCAGCCTTCCTTCTTAATTTTATTTTTCTATTTTTTGCCCTCATTTTAGTTCATACTAGGCTACTATTTGTTTTTCTGTGCATGTTTTCATAGTTAATAAACAGTAAATAATGAACACTCTGAACTTTTTAAAGGTAATAGGATTTATTGAAGGAAACTTGTAAAGAGTTTTTTTTAACTCTGTGGCAGCATCTACTTAAGTGAACATGCTGTCTAGGAGAAACACCTTCTGGCTTTAACAAGTCATTCCCTTCATTACATTCCCTAACAGCTGTTTTGAGCATCATTTTTGATGTCTCTGTACACAGGGTCAAAGAAAAAGTAATTCCTTAGGAATGATTAACTGTATTTAAAAATCTACCCTATTTTATTTATAATGTTTCATTTTATTTGGGTAAAAAAAGTAATACCAGGTGTAATAGAACAGCAAGAATCTGTACTAATTATTAAAAAACAGGGCCTATGTTATGCAATAAAACACAGAATTTTGCTTCTTTAAAAAGATATTGGGGGTTTGTAGAAGTTATGCTAAAATATTACGTATATACAAGAAATGCAAGTTATATGAAAGAAATGCATATTTAAGCACATGTACATATATTCTGTCATCATTTTTTTACTTTATGAAATGTAAATACTTTTAGAGACCTTGTGAGATGTGCTAAAGTTAGAAAAATATAAGATTAAAAATTTTCTATTTAAGTGATTCACTTAAAATGGCCTTTGGTATAGTCAGTGTAATAGAAATAGCTATCAAAATAGCAAATAGCATTTTTAAAGTCTACCGATCCCTCCAACTTTGTTAGTCATTGGTCCCTTGTGAGTGCAATGCTTTTATGTGCTTGTCATAATTATATCTTTCCCATTTCTACTGAATAAATGAGTTATTAAAATGTTTCCCATTACCTAAAGCCTTTCTGAAATTTTAGAGAAAGCAAATCTGAATAGCTTCTGATGAAGTGTAATTTTTGTTTTATTGTGGTGGGAGTTGGAAAAGAGAAAGGGTAGCAGTCACATAGTAAGTGTTCTGTGAACTAAAAATGATTTAAAATGTGCCTACATTTTACTGGATATGTTTATCCAGTACATATGATTTTTTTTAAGTGCTTACATGAGCACTTAAATTTAAAATATGGAGGTGTCCTTTTTTGTTTTACTTATAAAGTCATCCTCATTCTTAGGATCTTTATACTTCATTGATGTACTTCAAAAAATCTAGGATACTATAAATACTTTGGTTAACTTATTAACTGTCAACAGACATTAAGTGCCTACTATGTTCAAGAAATCATGCTAAATGGGAATACATAATCCTTTTGATTCTTAAAGAAAGACTAATGACTGTGAACTGTTTCGTTTTATTCAGATGAACTATAAAGAGTCCAAGACTGAATTCAGTTTATTACTTTTTAAGCTATTGTATTGATGAGGCAGAAACTTGTGTTATAAAGCTTCTTAAATCTGAAAAGTCAGTACCTTGTTCTACTTTCTGGAACTTTTTACAGTGAGTCTTCCTTTAAAAAATGCCCTTTCCAAGAAGCCTCAAATAACTCCAGCTTTCAGAGTCGATATGATATCTTTTAAAAGATCATAGTAAAAAAAACCAAATTTAAAAATCTGCTACATAAAAGTTAAGGGGATATCTGATAGCTATCTTAAATGTTAAAGGATTATCATGTAGAAGAGAGAGTTTTTTTTTTCTTCATAGGTCAGAACTAGGATCAATGGGGTAGGCAGATTTCAGGATGAATCAGAATCAAGATCTAAAGAGATTTTGACATGCTAGAACATTTGGACAAATCTAATAGGATACAGTTTAATAGGAGTAAGTCCAAAGCTCCTATGCTTGACTAACTTCATAAGTATAACATAGGGGAGGTAGTAGTAGTTCATTTGAAAAAGATATGCAGGTTTTAGTGGACCACCAGCACATTAAAAGAGAACAGTATGTTATGACAGCTGAAAGACAAAACAAAAACTAATGTTAGGCTGTGTTGAGAGGTATTGTGACCAGGACCAGGGAGTTGATAGTACCACTGAGTACTGTGTTTAGTTCTGGGAGACACATTTTAGGTCAGATGGTGGTCAGCTAAAAGAGTAAGATATATGGGATGGTGAAGAGCCTTGAAATCATACTGTGTCAGGAGCAGTTGAAGAATTGGAACTGTAGGCTGAAGAAGGGAATACTTGCTGAGGGTGGAGGTAAGCTGATTAAGCCATTCTCAGGTTATCTGAAGGACTGCTAGTGAAATTAGATAAGAGAGATTATTAAAATTGTTCTGCTTAGCCCTACAGGACATGACTAGGGAAAATGGAGGGATGTTGCAGAAAGGCAGATATATACTTGATTGTAAGGACAGTTTTCCCAATATTTTTTTGGGAAACTATCCAAAAGTGGGGTGGCTGCCTTGGAAATTAATGGTTCTGTTCACAATAGAGCTCTTTAATAAAAAGATAGAAAGTGCTCTTTCATATACATCATAGCATTTAGGTTTAGAAGTAGAAGGGATTTTAGGGGCCATCCAGCATAGGTCCCTTGTTTTATAGATGAGATAATTATAACCCAGAGAAGTTAAGTGACTTCCGTAAAGTCACACCAGTAGTAAGTGAAAGAGATAGAATTGAATCCCGTTCATCTGACTCCAGTGCTAGTGCTTTTTCCACTGTACTACTTCCTCAGGTGATTTTTACTCAGTTATGAGTAGATGACTGCTGATTCCTACCATTTAGGCAGTTGAAGAAGATGCCTTGTGAAGGGAGGTTCCCATTTCCACTAATATTAAAATACAGGCTGAATGACAGTCTATCAAGAATTTCTGCGTTGGATGAGTTTGAAGTAGTGGATTGATTTAGGTCTGTTCCACCTCTAAAATCCTATGTTTCTATGATCCTGATTTTGTGTCAGTAGGTGAAAATAATTGCTAAAAATATACATTTATGATGTTGAAAGGACATTGTAATTGAGTCTGAGTAAATAAAGTAGAGAAATAATTCATCTGCATTGTTGGGGAGAGAAGTGTTGTGGTTGAAAGAATTTTCATTATGCTTAAAACTTACATTTAAGCATCACAAGTTAAAAAAAATTAACTGCTTTTGATGGAAATATTACTAAAATATATGATGCCTAAAATAAAAGTATTTTTTGAATACTCAAAAGATCTGTTAGCATAGAGATTCCCTTCCACCAATCCAGATTAAAATCTGTTTAGGATTTTGTAGTTAAATTGAAGTGAATTGCCTAGGAAACATAAAGTGATTTGCCCAAAGTTGCACAGCTAGCAGATATCAAAGGTTGGATTTTAACTTAGGTTTTCCTGATTCCAAGCCAAGCACTATCCATTATACCATGCTGCTTCTACAGTAAAATGAGAATACTGAATATAATTTAGCCTTTTCTTATGACTACATAGGTCACTGTTATGAATGTTAACTCACAATCAAGTATTTACTTCAGTGTCTAATGTTTGCAAATGCACTAGAATATCAACCATTTTACTATGCTATAATACATGACTTTTTGGCAGACTCATAGGATTGTTCTTTGTTAAATGACTTTTGGATTCAGTATTGTTTTGGTTTCCATATTAATAGTTGTCATTTCTTGCTGTTGTCCCTGGATTTTTTTGTGATACTTCACAACTTCCATCCCTTGTGAGTATATATTTTATGTTAACAGAGAAACTAGGTAAACAGGGTTTTAAAATTGGTATGCTTAATTTTTTAAAAATCAGTTTAACTGAGAATTTATCAACTTCTAATTGACTTTTGCATGTATGTTAAACAATTTTTCCTTAGTAACATGGTCTTTCTTGAGTGGTCCCATGAATACTTTCTTCTCTTCCAGGATTTAGAAGTGGTCCAGGGGGGATGTTTTATAAGTCCTAGAAGGGACTTTTGAGGAATGAGAACTTCTTAGTCTTGACAATGCAGTTTGAGGCATGATAAAAGTCATTGGTCGCTTTACCAAAGTAGATTTAAAACTCCCAGAGATTAATGCTTTTGTCAGACAGAATGGTATTTATGAAAGCATTGTTCATGAGCAGTTTTATCATTCTTGTTTTTGTATTCCTATTTTGTTAGCGATAGCCTTTTTGACCAGCCTCATGTCATATGAAAGGTGCAGTGCCAAGACAGGTCACTACAAGCTGTGGCCTCAATGGTTTTTTAGATCATCTTTTGGTGTGCCATTGGCTGGTGATCTCTCCCTTTGGTCACACCATTGACATCAGTCATCTTGTCCTTTCTACGCACAATAGACACTAGCTCCTGCTGTTCTTATTTCTCCTGGGCCTAGTCTAGCTCTTGGCCATGATGTAGCAGTTCAGCAGACCTCCATAAAATGAGATTTCTTCTGCCTTTGGGAACAGAGCATATGGATATAAATAATAATGTGGATTCCATGACAGCATTTCTTTGTACTACTAAGGTCTATGTTAAGCTGTCCAAGCTGTTCCTTGGGGGCAGGTGCTGAATTGTTAAGGTTTTTTTGGTTTCTGCATCTCCAGTTCCTGGAACACAGGTGGAACATAATAAATGTGTCTTGAATTCCCAGCCTTATCCTGGTATTTAATGTAATGTTTAGTGAAGTCCTTCTTGAATTTGTGACAATTTCTATAGATTTCATTTTATACTTATCACTGATAGATTTGGCAAAGATTGAGGATTTGTACATAGCGCAGAATGCCTGTGATAACCATGAGGGGAAATTTGAGGGAGGACTGCACATTTCCACAGAGGTGATAGCCTATATTACCTCTTTCTTGTTCATCCAGTACCTAAATCTGTAAATGTTAATACATGATATCAGTTGTCCTTTCTTTATACCTGAAAATGGTGAATTAGGGGGATAATCCTTAGGGAGCTCTTTATCTTCCCAAAGTCCCTGCTGCTGCTTCTTTTCTAAAACAGTAATCCCATTGTCTTGTGTTTGTGAACAGAGAATTTTAGGTAGGACCTCTTGCTTCCAAGATTAGCTGATAGAGCCTACCAACAGTTTTACTCTTAAGTCAGTAGACTCTGAGAGTAGGAGGAAAGGGGAAAGAGAAATGGAAGGGAGTAAGCATTTATGTACCATATGCCTGTTATGTGCCAGGCACTGTGCTAATGCTTTACAAATGTTACATTTGGTCCTTAAAACAACCTTGCAAGGTAGTTACTACCCTGTATTACAGTTGAGGAAACTGAGATAGACTGAAGTTAAGGGAATTGCCCAGGGTCACAGCTAGCAAGTATCCAAGACGAGAATTGATATCAGGCCTTGCTGATTCCAGGCCTATATCCATCGTGCCACCGCTTCTTCAAGATCAGGTACCTTTGGGTAGCCCCTTTCCTCCTCCATCTATGGAATAAAATGTATGGGCTTTATGGCTACTCTTTTCTTCACTGATCAAAAGATTTTTTCATTTGGTTTTGTATTTGCAAGTTTGATCTAGATAGCATGGATTTCCACAAATCTGACTGCTAAGATGAGTGTTATATTATACTTTCCATTTTTTAAATTCGCAATTTTTAGAATTTATTAATAAAATTTGTTTTACTGCAACAGAAATGCATCCCAGAAAAGCACCCAAACCAACTTAAAAAGTATATTCCTACTTTTAAAAAAGATTAGTTCATTGACTATTTATAGGACTGGAATTTAAGAATTCCTTGAAGGACCAAGTTATATCAATTGATGCAGTACATTTTGTTTTTTTTTCCATAGAGAAAGAATATAGAGATTAGGAGAGAAACTTAGTTGAAAGTAAAATTTTAATATAAGCTTGTAATTATTTGTATTTAGCATTTATTTTCACAGGATAAATTATAATAAAATTATAAAAAAATTTGCACCAACTGACACACTTGTTCTTTCTAATGTTTAGCTCAAAGTAAAGTATGTATCCTTTTATTTTGACAGTGTAATTCTAACATTGGCTTGTATTTAATCAGTGTTATTGCTTTGACTTTATTGACATTGTTGCAGTCGTAGTTATTTTTCTTCTTCACTTATCATCGTTTCATAGTTCCTAGGTCCTAATCTGAATTTGTCATTCTTTCTGATGCAATAATATTCCATTCTATTCATAAACCCAACTTGTTCTGCTGTTCTTCCAGTTCACTTGAGCACATATTTTATTTCTAGCTTTTTATTATCACAAATAATGCTGCTGAGAACCTTGCTGTACGTAGTTGTCTTTTTTTTCTTTGCTATCTGTGACTTCCTTGGAATATAGCCCCAGCCTTATTTAAAAAGTCCTTGCTAATCTTTTAAGGTTTTTAAAATGTTCATGTTTTTAAAAAAATGTAGATGAGGTTACATATTATCTGAGTGGTTCACTTTTCTTTTTAATCTCCAGATATTTCTTTTGTTTGAGGCAACTTGCTACATTGTTTGATTTCTTTTTTTCATTTCTAACGCTATATTGAAAATGTTAGGAAAATAATCAAACAAGTATCGAAAGTAACGATGACTAAGGTTCACATTTTTTGTTTACCTTTATTAAATATTCAAAGACAAGTAACTATAAGTTCAATTTTTTTGAAACTTTATTTATTTTTAATTTTCAACATTCATTTCCACAAGATTTTGAGTTCCAAATTTTCTCCCCATCTCTCCCCTCCCCCACCCCGACACCAAGCATTCTGATTACCTTTTCCCCCAGTCTGCCCTCCCTTCTATCACACCCCTCCCTTCCTTTATCCTCATCTCCCTTTTCTTGTAGGGCAAGAGAGATTTCTATATCCCTTCTATATCCTAATCTACATTACCTGTATTTCTTATTTCCCAGTTGCATGGAAAAACAATTCTCAACATTTGTTCCTAAAACTTTGAGTTTCAACTTTTCTCTCATCCTCCCTCCCCACCCATTCCCACTGAGAAAGCAAGCAGTTCAATATAGACCATATTTGTGTAGTTATGCAAAAGACTTCCATAATAGTAATGTTGTGAAAGACTAACTATATGTCCCTCCCTCCTATCCTGCCCCCCATTTATTCTATTCTCTCGTTTGACTTTGTTCCTCCCCAAAAGTGTTTACTTTTAATTACTCCCTCCTCCCATTTGCCCTCCCTTCTATCATCCCTGCACACCTCCCTTTTATCCCATTCTCCTCTACTTTCCTGTAGAGTAAGATAGATTTTCATACCAAATTGTGTGCATGTTATTTCCTCCTTAAGCCAAATGTGATAGGTAAGCTTCACTTTTTCCTCTCTTACCTCCCTTCCTTTTCCCCTCCATTGAAAAAGCTTTTTCTTGTCTCTTTTATGAGAGATAATTTGCCCGATTCCATTTCTCCCTTTCTCTTCCCAATGTGTTCCTCTCTTACCCCTTAATTTTATTTTTTTAGATATCCCTTCCTATTTCAACTTACCCTATGTCCTCTGTCTATATATATGCATTTAATCCCTCCAACTACCCAAATACTGAGAAAAGTTTCAAGAATTACAAATATTATCTTTCCATGTAGGAAAAATGAAACAGTTCAACTTTAGCAAGTCCCTTATGATTTTTCTTTCCTGTTTACCTTCTCATGCGTCTCTTGATTCCTGCGTTTGAAAGTCAAATTTTCTATTCAGTTCTGGTCTTTTCATCAAGAATGCTTGAAAATCCTTTATTTCATTGAATGAACATTTTTACCCCAGAAGTATTATACTGAGTTTTGCTGGGTTGGTGATTCTTGGTTATAATCCTGGTTCTGGACTTCTGGAATATTATATTCCAAGCCCTTTGATCCCTTAACGTAGAAGCTGCTAGATCTTGTATTATCCTGATTATGTTTCCACAATACACAAATTGTTTCTTTCTGGCTACTTGCAATATATTCTCCTTGACCTGGGAATTCTGGAATTTGACTACAATATTCCTAGAAGTTTTCCTTTGAGATCTCTTTCAGAAGGTGTTCAGTGGATATGGTCAGTATTTATTTTACCCTCTGGTTCTAGAATATAAGGGTAGATTTCCTTGATAATTTCATGAAAGAAGATGTCTAGGCTCTCTTTTTTGATCATGACTTTCAGGTAGTCCCATAATTTTAAAATTGTCTCTCCTGGATATATTTTCCAGGTCAGTTGTTTTTCCAATGAGATATTTCCCATTATCTTCTGTTTTTTCATTCTTTTGGTTTTGTTTTGTGATTTCTTGATTTCTCATAAAGTTACCCTTTATTTTTAACTTCATTATATTTGTGCAAAAACTTTTAAAATTTTATACTCTGAAAATTGTCCATTTTATTTTGTGTGATTTTTCTATCATTGGTTTATTCATGAACTCTTCTTCAACCAGAAATCTGACAGGTAATTTCTTCTTTGCTCTTCTAATTTGTTAATGATGTAACTTTTATATCTTGGTCATGTTTTCATTTGGAGCTTATCTTGGTGTATATAGTGTGAGTTGTTGGTCTGAATCTATTTTCTTAGAGACTGCTGTCCAGTTTACCATGAGGTTTTGTCAGATAGTGAATCCTTCCCTTAGTCAACTAGGGATTTCAGATTTACTGAACACTATGCTACTTATGTTTGTTTGCTTTTGTATGTTGTGTACATAATCTATTCTCCTGATCAGTGTCTCTCTTTTTATAACCAGTACCAAATCATGTTAGCATAGTGATTGTTTTGTACTACATTTTGAGATCTGGTAAGACAGGTAGGTGGCGCAGTTGATAGAACACCCTGACTGGAGTCAGGAATACTCATCTTCCTGAATTCATATTTGGTCTCAGATACTTACTAGCTGTGTGACCCTGGGCAAGTTGTTTTTGTTTTTTATTTTTTGCTTCCTTTTGCCTCCTTTTCCTCATCTGCAAAATGAGCTGGAGAAGAAAATGGCAAACCAATCTAGTATCTTTGCCAAGAAAATCCCAAATAGGGTCATGAAGAGTTGGACACACCTGATAAACAACTGAACAACCTACAGACCCCTTTTCTTTCTACTTTTTTCCTTTGTTACCCTTAAAATTCTAGATCTTTTGTTCTCCCATATTAATTTTGTTACTATTTCTTCTACTCCTACAAAATATTCCTTTGATCCTTTGATTCAGTACTGAATAAATTATTTTAGGTAGTGTTACCATTTTTATTGGTTTGAATTATCCATGAACAATTAGTGTTTTTCAAATGTTTTAGATGGGGCAACAAAACTAGTTTTTTTGTTTAAAAACTTTAAAAAAAAATTTTGTAAAAAAAAATTCTCTTTCCTTTAAGATAATTTCTTGTTAAGACATTGGTAGTATATTCCTCAAGGGATCAGCTACACAGGATGTAAATTGGGTTGGATGTAAATAAATTTAGATAACTCCTAAATTAACAGGAAAGGAGGGAAAAATTCCTAAAAATAAAGTGAAATGTCATTTTAAAAAAAATTTACTGTTTATATTTTTTTATCTTCTTTCTGCATGAGAAGGAAAGCCTGAACTCTGAGGGCAGGAGGGTTAAAAAGAAACATCCTTTACTTGTGCCACCTCAAATAACTTATCCAAGACACAGAAGGTCTCCAAGTAAAACAAAGAAAGCTAGGTACTGAGAAAAATACTGTGTTTCGATGCTTTGATAGCCTATAGTTCATTATTCCAGTTGTGTTATTCAAGGAAACATTTAGAATGAAAATTTTAATAATGAGTAAAGTATAGCATTATACTGTAGGCAATCATTTATATCTTTAGAGACATGTTCTATCATCTTTGGAGATTTGGTAATTGCTATTCATTTATTTTAATCAATATCTATTTTTATATATTTATGGTAGAAATTTAATTATTTAATCTGTGTTTGATCGGCTAGCTGTTTCTAAATCTTGTGTAAATCATTTATTTACTTTATATCACATGCTTAGGGCATTATTGCCACCTGGTGGTCATGTATAAAAATTGCAGATTCAGATATTAGTTTAGTTGTGGGGTTTTTTTAAGTTTCAAACTATTTCCTCTGTAAATTCTTAATCTGATTCATTATCCTGTCATGAAGGTATATCTGGCATATGAAAAACTATCCCAACAGAATGTAACTTCTGGAAAGTCCAGCCAAGATGTGAAGGCTCCAAGTATGGACCTGATGATAAAGCATGTGTCTGCCATCTAGGGTTCATCAGCCTAGCTAAATTTGAAAAGGATAATTACCAACTTAGATGTGATATATACATATTTTCAGTCTTAGCACTTTTAAATTCTCTTTTTATTATGAACTTAGTCATCCACAAACACAAACACTTCCATATATAAAGGGAAGCCAGTATACGAACCTTATTTCTTTTGAAAAAGGGTATTTTAAATATAACAAAATTGTATTGTGTGTATCCCCTTCTGAACTTTTTTCTGTTTTAATATTTTATTAATGCTCCTTTATTTCTTTTTAAATATTTCTTTGATTTCTTATTTGAACCCTGTTGAGTTCAAATCTTGCCTCTGATATATCTGGTTGTTTGACCTTGGGCAACTCACTTAAGCTCTCACTGCCTCAGGTAATTTTTTAATACTACAAATCAGAAAGAGGGTACTAATCTGTATTGATGGACATTGCTCTACGAACTGAGAGTTCCTTTTACAAATGAAATCAAAGATCTAATCCAAAAAAAGGAGGGCCATATTGGTACAAAGTACTATAGAAGCACTAATCAACAAGCATTTATTAGAACCCTGTTGCATTTTAGGCATTCTGCTAAATGTTGCGGATCCCTACCCTTAAGGAGCCTATATTTGAGTGGGGGAAACTGTATGTGTGTATGTATGTATGTATACATATATATCTACTCGGTAACCACAAGGGCACCAGATCAAAAGAGGCATATATGTCATTGTGAGGAATCAAAAGAGGTTTAACGAGTGTTGTGGTATTTGAACTGAACCTTGAATAAAAAATAACCGTTCACTTATATAATAATTTGAGGTTTTAAATTCAGGATGGTGGATTGAAACAGAATTAGGAAACTGGATTCAAATCATAGCTCTATCACTTCTACCTGTCTGACCATGTGTAAGTCAGTTTACCTCTCTTGAGTCACAGTTTCCTCACTGAGAATGGGATTGATAACCTGGTCTACCTACATCACAAATTTGTTGTGGGGATTACTTTAGTGGAGCTATGATTTTATCCATGTTGATACTCCCTCTAGTGCACTAGATTGTAGCCCATTCATGTCTGTCCTTCCTTTTTTGCTCTTGACTATGTCTTACCATAAATCTACCAAGGTATCCACCTACCACACTGAGGAGCTTCTTTCAGTTTTCTGGACACTGGGATATACTAGTGGACTATGTGGGTTGTCCAACTCTTACTTCTATCCTACCTGCATGAATCACTTTGACCCCTTACAATGTCTCAGGCCACTCTCTAAGACCATAAGATACTAAGCACATATGGATACACTTTGAAAGAGGGAGTTCTATAATCTAATGGAATTACAGATATTTTCCAGAGAAAAAAAAAAGAAAAATATGTCTCTGAACATGTGTGCATATGCTAGTACATTAGCTCTGTAGACTGTCCATCCAACTTCACATCAAAGTCTGAACAATAGACATCTCAAGCCACTTGTTTTTTCTTTAGATGATTCTTTTAATTGATTTTAGTTCCCATTTAGAAGGCTCTATAAACATCTGGGGTTGATGCATTCAAGACTCAATATTCAAATGAATATGTCATCTCATCAGTTTGGGAGTTCCCTCCAGTGCATATTGCAACCCTTCTATTCCTGCCATCCCATGTGCTTCTTATCTATGTCCTTCCAAAAGTTTATCACAAGGGGTCCACCCAACATCTTGAGGTCTTCCTAACTTTCTGTTAATGTCTCAGGGTTACCAGTAAAGCAGTCTGATGGTCTCCCTTTTACCACATAACCAGCCAATCTTCTCATTCTTTTACTCAAATTTTTGATGATATCTTTTAATTCCTTTTCTTTTTTGGAGTCTACTCACATCCACTATGCCTTTCCATTACCTTCTGTGTGATATTTATCTTTAGTTCTTCTGGGACAGCATTCCAGGTCTCACTGCCATATAGCAACACTAATAAAATGTTGATAATGGAAATATGGGCCTTTGCTGTGGGAACTTTGAGTGAATAAAAATTTTGCAGTTTTCCAACAGCAGTCCCACCTACTCTCCTCTTTTTCAGCTCTGAGCCCAGCTCATTGTCCATCTGTATTGTCAGTGCAAGACGTATATGCTGTTGGACAAATACTATAGTGTCTCTAGTCAGATACGTGTTGAAAACTAGGCAGTAGACATTTGTCATCCATTTGGTCTTTTCTATGTGAATGGACAAGCCAGACTCCTTTGAATGATTACAGTTCTCTTATGGGAAGTTCTTCCCTGTCTCAAGACTTGATGATATAATTTGCAAACAGGAACATCTGGAGGACCTCAGCATCCACAGGGAATCTCTTTTCAACATGAACTCTTCTTCATTGAATCTATCACAGTAGCAAAGATTTCTCTCTTTTACACCTCGCCTGATATTTATTATCAGAGGGTAATTGGACAGGGATAATTTTGTTATATCATCTGAGAAATCCTGAATGATTTTGATAAATGCACTCAAGGTAGACACTATATTGGAGCAGAGCTCTATCAACTTAAATACATTTTTGGAGCACAACTATAAACATATTGGGTTCTTGTATTTGTTACACCTTTCAGTCAGTAATTATTTTACAATATGGTCCATTAGAAAGTATCATTAAAAAAAAACCTTTCCTTGTTATACCTTTGTCAATGTCTGATACACATGTAGATTCTTCTTATAAAAAATTGTAGAGATGGGAAGGTAAACGTATGGGTCAATAGTTGTTTTATTATTTTGGCCATATTTTTAGTCATAATTCTAAGATGTCTTTTCCCAAATCTTTGAATCCACCTGGTTTTCCAATAATTTGAAAATTGATCAAATAATTTCTCCATTTCATGTTTTGAAAGTGTTCAGAATTCTGAGAATACTCTCAGAATTGTATTGTCTCTAGCATTGATCTTTTTATATGGGCATTTGACCTAGTCTAATTATTTTTCTCACCTTTTTTTTTTCCTTTCAGTGGCATTTGTGCTTCCCCTATTGCTTTTTCAGGATGGTGATGTTAGAGACCAGATATGGTCATTCCACTGTCTTTGCTATAAGACATTGTTATGGGTCTTTTTTGTTTTTCATTTTCTTTCAGTTTATTGCCAGCTTTCAGTTTCATCCTTAAATGTCTTCAGAATTGACTTGGTTCAATTGGGTCCCTCACTAAGCTTTCATTAAACTTTTTCTCCATTTTTCTCTCCATTGAAGCAATCTTATTGTATCTTAGGTGATTCTATTCATATTATTCTACCATATTTCTCCATGAATGATTTTATATTCTAAACAAGTGTTGCCTTTGGTTATCATACCTGTGTTTGACAGGGAATGAAGCGTTAGCCAACTGAGGCAGTTTCTGTGTGCTTTCGTTCTCTTTATTATGGTAATTTATATATACTGGTTGAACTTCTTTAAGACTATTAAAATACTTATATACACATGCATATACATACATACATATATATGTAAAACACGGGGGAATTATGAAAAGATAGCATTTGTTTTGAAAAGGATCTGAGGGATATAGTGGACCACAAATTCAGTGAGACAGTGATGTGATGTGACAGCCAAAAAAACTATTCGTTTGTGGGAAGCATTAGAAGGGACAAACTTCTAGAAACAAGGAGGAATAATCCTACTGTATTCTATGCTTGTAAGTCCTTCATCTGGCTTATTCATTTCTAGATACCACAATTTAAAGACATTGGTAAAAACCATAGGGTACCTAGGAAAGGGCAGC
>JAQQSK010007302.1:0-14037 GCA_028658325.1 Potorous gilbertii
TATAGCCAATCACTCAAGAAGTTATTCATTATGACCAAGTTGGATTTATACCAGGGATGCAAGGATGGCTCAGCATTAGGAAAGCATCCAAAATAGTTCGTCATAGTCAAAATGCCACTACTCCTACAAATGATAGGTACAATGTCCCATGAACTGGACTCAGTGTTTTATAATCATTATCTCATTTATCCTCACAAACACCCTTAGAGGGAGGTATTATTATCCTTATTTTACAAATAAGGAAACTGAGGCAGACAGAGGTGAAGGAACTTGCCTATGATCACACATCTACTACTTGAGGTCATATTTGAACTGGAGTCTTCTGACTCCAAGTCCAATCTAACTCTAATTCCAACCACCTGACCCTAATTCCAACCAATTTCATTGGTTACCCCAAGACAGGGAAAGACTTCATGTGGAAGGTAGCCTTAATGAAGCTAGAAATTCTAGGATGCAGGGGAGGGTGGAAGAGAATAAGTAAGAGAGAGAGAGGAGAGGGAGAAGGGGAGCGGGAAGGGTGAAGGTGGGAAGGGTGCTGATAGAGGAAGGAAGAGGAAGGGGAGGAAGGAGAAGAGCTAAAGAGAAAAAGAAAAAAGAGCAGGGAGAAGGGGAGAAGAGGAGATAAGGGACAAAGGAGGGCGAGAAGATAAGATAAAGAAGATTTAGGGAAAAGAAAACAGGGGAGAGGTATGAGGAAGGGAGAGGAGGAAGAAGGAGTCTGACATCAGAGAAAGAGAATGTAGGAAGAGAAGGTAAGAAAATGGGGAGAAACAGAGGGAGCAGGAGGGGAGAGGGGAGGGGATAAGAGAAAGAATGAGGGGAAGGAAGCAAGAGAAAGAGGAGTTAGGAGAGTAATAAGGAGGAGAGGAGAAGGAGGAAGGGGAGGAGCAGGCAGATAGGGAGGGGGAGGATGAAAGAGTCTGAGGTAAAATAAAGAGAAGATGGAGCGAGAAGAAAAGAGAAATAGAAGGGGAAGGAGAAGGAGGAAGGAGAACAAGTGAAAAAGATAGGGAGGAGTACCAAAGAGGAAGGAGAGGAGAGGAAATAAGAGAAATAAGGAGGGGGAGGAGACAAGAGGAAAACTAGTTGGGAGAGGAAGAAGGAGAAGGGGGAGGAAGAAGGAGAAGGAAGAGGAAGAGGAGGGGGTCTGAGGTAAAATAAAGAGAAGGTGGGGAGGAGGTAGAGGAAAGAGAAGGGGAAGAGGAGAGGAGGTAGAAGGAGAGGAGAGCAGGAAGGAGGGGAGAGAAGAGGAGTCGAGATAAAAGGAGTGAGAGAGGGTGAGGGAAAACAGGAGGGAGGGAAAAAAAGAGGAGGAGTTGGGAGGAAGTAAAAGGAGTAGGGGCAAGAGCAGGGGTAATAGGAGGAAAAGAGAGGAAGGGAAGGAGGAAGAAGAGTAGGGGGAGGAGGTAAGAGAAGTTCAGAAAAAGAAGGAGGGGGTGAGGAGCTAAGAAAAAGGGGAGGATGGGGGAACAAGAGAAGAGGAAGGGGACAGAGAAGGAGTAGAGCGTAGGAAGAAGGGAGGTAAGGAGCAAGAGAAAGGAAGAAGGAAGGAAAGAGTGGAGGTGAGAGAAAAAGGAGAAGGGGAGAAAATAAGAAGGGGAGAGGGAGAGGTAAGAGGAGAAAGAATAATTCAGGGAAGAACACTGAGAAGGTGAAAGGAAAAAAAGGAATCTGAGGTGTAAAAAAAGTGGAGATGAGAGGAACATAAAAGGGGCAGATGAGGGGGACAAGGTAAAAGAAAAAGGAGGAAGAAGTGAGAGAGGAAGTTGGAGGTGGAGGGTGAAAGAGAGATGAGGAAGGGAACAGAAAGGAAGGGAGGAAGGAGTAGAGAACAGGAAGAGAAAAAGGTAGGGAGAAAACAAGAGAAAGGACAAAGGAGGAAGGAGAAAAGAGAAAGAGGAGCAATGGGGAGAAGAGCAGGGAAGGAAAAGAGAAAGCAGGAAGGAAGAGGAAAAGAGGAGGGAAAAGGAAAGAGGAGTGGAAAAGGGAATTGGAGTTGGATTCATGAATCCCAGCCTCGAGTCCCCCAACTTCTTACTCACCAGATCCACAATATGTTGGGTAGAGGGGCACCTGTCTCACCCATCCACCTCTCTCTCCTGGTCCTGGCCCCTCCCTGCCCCTACCCTGCAGAGCGTTCACCCTGCTGCAGCCTCCACTGCAATCACTGGTCCATCCTCCAATCAGCATCACAAGCATCACTCCCCCTCCCCCATCCAGTACACTGAAGGAGAAGGAAACTGGTGCCCCTAGCAATGGCTCCTAGGCAACCAGATAAGAGGTATGAGGCTGTAGATGGATGGAAAAGACTGGAGAAAGAGTGAAGATGATCATAACAATAACAACTGCCAGTGATGGAACCCCAAGACTGGCAAACTATCCTTTCCATACCTGATATCTATCACAAGATTCTCACAACCACCCCCTTAACTAGGAACTCCTAGTATGGTTACCTGCCTCATTGCACAGAAGAGAAAATTGTAGCTCAGAGACCCACCTGTGGTCTCGTAACTAGTAAGCCCTGGAGCTAGAATGTGAGCCCAATTCTTTCTGCTTCTGACAGGTTCAGCACACAGAAAGGGGGGAGAGGGGATTCGGACCAAGCAAAGGCGTGCGGACCCACTTGGCACAGGTGGAGGGATTTGCTTTAGTGAGGAGTCATGAGACAAGCAGGAGAGTGGAGAAAATGTTTGTAGGTAATGAGAAATTTTGAAGAGTGGAAAAAGGGAATCAAGTAAAGTTCAATTAAGGACTCTCATGTGTTCGTCCTTCGTTGCCAAAGAAGACCATGCCATCAGAGAAATGATGACATGGCTTGCCCTTGACTTTGTTTTGAGTGATGGAGGGCTGTACAGGTCACCAGTCTCACTTCTCCTCCAGAGCCATCTGAATCCAGTGACCAGATATTCATCAGGATGACTGGAGATGACGTAGGATGAGGCAATTGGGGTTAAGTGACTTGCCCAAGGCTACACAGCTAGCGTCAAGTGTCTGAGGTGAGATTTTGAACTCAGATCCTCCTGACTTCTGCACTGGTGCTCCATCCACTATACTACCTAGCTGCCCCTAGGGACCCTCAATTCCCTTAGTGAAGAAGGGGGCTAAATCTACAGGTGAGAGTGCGTATAGGGTGTCCAGTGCTTTGGTTGAGGGCTTGAGGAGATAGGGAAAGGTTTGGAACAGTCATCAGGGGAAATGACCAAGAAAATCTGCCACTTGGGCCATCCCACAATCTGATTGCTACCCATCTCCCCAAGCATCTCTTAGAAGTTCACTGTTCATGTACCCAATACTTTGGAAAACTTGACCAATGTAACTCCCCTATTCCAGGCATGTATGTTTTTAAATTCCCTTCCCTTTCTTATGAAGGAGGAAACACACAAAGAGAGGTCTCAATGATTTATCTAAGGACAGACTGTTGCACTGAAATAAAGGACTTCAATATCATCCAGACAAGCAATTTATTCAGCAAGGCATGTAGTTGCAGAAATAAATTGGGCCCAAGGCTCTCAAATAGCACAAGAGGACCTGAACCCTCGTTTCTATGGGCTAATACACAATTTGGAGAGTGATAAACAGGAAAAACAATTGTCACCTGGTTTCTTATTGGTAGAGGAGATCGGGAGACACTCAGGTGAAGGGTAGAGTTGCACCCTCGTGAAGGGGTGACAGCAGGGAGGGGGAGTAAACTTGTGCCATTTCCAAAACCAGGTGACTTCCATGGAGGGGAAAGTTACCTTCACAAAATGGCAGTTAAAAAACAAAATGGAGTTATTCATGCTATTTTTAATGTAACATTACAGGGGCTACTTAGCAGAGCTGAGGTTTAAGATCAAGTATTCTATCTACAAATACTCAATCTTCCCCTCTGCCTTATGCTGTCTCTTGCTCACAAATGGAGAGAGAAGGGAGCCCCTCTGGGCCTTAGTTTCCTCATCTGTAAAATTCGGTAGGTAAGAATGCATGAAGTTCCTAATTGACAGGGTGGTTGTGGTGCTTCCATGAGATCAGGTATGAAAAGGACAACTTTGCCAAACTTTAGACTTCCATAAACGTCAGTCCTTAGCGTTATAATCATCCTCAGTCTTTCCCTCTCTCATCTGTATTCTCAACTGTCACCTGTTGTTTTTTTTAAAGCCTTCCCTTCTACATTGAATCAGCTAAATTCATGGAAACTTTGGCTCGAATTCCTACGACCCTAATCAAACTGTGCTCTCCCAAATCATCCATGACTTCCTCTGTTAAGTGCCTACTGTATGTTAATACCCAAGTCCTTTTGCTTCAGTCTCTCTCCCATCCCATCATCAATCTCCCAAGGTCAACCCTATAGTATATGCCCTCACTACTACCTGCCCTCACTACTGCAATAATAACTGCCTGATAACAGAATTTTCTGTCTTATTCTCTTCTCCGATCTATATTTCACATTATTGCCAGAATTAGGGTTAGGGCTAAGGCCTAACCCTTTGAGTTGTGGTACTACTTTGCTCTAAGACACACAATGGTGCCCTATTGCCTACTTAGTGAAGGTCCAACCTTTCTGTCTAGCATGGGAGTCCTATAGAATACAGTCCTTCTCATCTCATCTCATACACATAGTCAACTCTATATTCCAATAAGATGAAAATATTCTGCCTGTGCAGTACAATATCTAAGCCTCCATTCCCCGTTATGAACTGGACCCTGGAATCACAGGTCATTTTTCAAATTTCTATTCATCTTTTCAAATTCCAAGTAGAATTCTACCTTCTCCAGGAATCTTTCCATAACATGCCATCATTAAAGACTTCCTGGGATCTCATAGACGAAGCTATACTTTTTTCATATGCTTATCTTATATCATTGTATATTATAATTATTTTGCATGTCATATCTGCATAAAAGATGTGTAAATTCCCTGAGAGAAGGGACCAAAGCTTATCTACATGTTATATCTCTTAACTTCCAAGGCAATTTGCTAAACAGAGTAAGATGACTACTAAAAGCCTACTCAACTGGAATTTGTACTTCTCTCAATAGGCAGTCATTGCAGGCTTTTAAACTAGAGGTCAAAAATGGCCATTGAGATAAGGCTGTCCACAGCACATAGGTGGCAGGAAGGGGTAATATTTGGATCACAGATTTAAAGCTGTAAGGGACCCTGGAGGCCAGCTATTCCAATTCCCTCTTTTCATCACTGAACAAAGTCAGGCCCAGGCAGCTTAATTGGTTCTCTCAAAGTCCCAGGGGCATGAAATGTCGGAGGGATTTATTGGGCCTGGAGTTCTGGGTAGAAGTAAAGACCTGCATTCAGGAACTTGAAGGAAATTGATATTGGGGCAAAGGGATACAAACAAGAGCTTTATTATCATTCTGGGCCATAAAGGGGTTTTTTAAAAGGCTCTACACACCCGTCCGCCATATAAAGGTTTACAGCGATCGTGATCCGCCCTCTTGGTCCCAAAGACCGTCTAACCGACAATAACTAGATAATGAATTTCATTAAGGATTTTGGCAGAAAGTTTGTCGCAGAAACTTGGTGGCAATGGTCCATAAAACCACCATAGTGACGGTCTAGCAGACCGCGGGTCCCACCCGGTCTATCCCTCCCCAGCAGGCAGGATCCCGGGAAAAAGACACTAATTGAGGGACTGAACCACGGGTGAGACCATGGGAACGATCTCAATCACATGCCAACGCTAGTATGGCCCGATCTAACATATTTCACTAGTGTTTGCCACCCCGTGCTTCAGCAGGCAGTCTGCAATACCCCAGTAGAGAGGGCACCAGCCCTGGTCACCAGTGGAGCTCTCAAAGTTACCCTCCCAAACTGGGATCTGACCCTCAGCACGGCCCCCACTGCCACGGGCCTCCCTAGGGCCATATTGAACTTGAACTTGTTACCCTAGGAGCCAACCACCTAACCGGTGGTCTTACTCATCCTCATTTCCAGGCTCTTGCCTCCTGGAGGCTCACTGGACCCTCCCACCACCCTCCTTGGCCTCAGGGTCGGCAGGATGTCGGTCACATGCTCCCCAGCCTCACTTCCCTCAGTCAGGCCAGCGTTGGGGTCGGCAATGCCCCGCTCCACCTCATCTGGGCTCCCTTCTCAGTGATGGCTGGGGGTTCCCTCTCCTCAGCCCCAAATTAGATCCGAGTCTCAGGGCAGAGGTCAGGGATGAGGCATGGGGGAGAACCCTGGGAAAGTCCGTAGGCCAGGGAGCGGGGTGGACCCCAAGGGGGTTGGGGGGTGGTAGGGGCAGAAAGGGTCATCCCCTTGCGGAGAGACACGGAGGGGCCCAACTACCCTTTCCGAAACTGACGGGACGGACGTGAGTTCCCGTGACCTCCTGCTGGCCTGAGCCGGACTGGCGGCCAACTGTCCAACTCACCGCACTCTATAGAAATGAAGTTTCTCCCCTTGGGAACAGGAGAGCCTGGGAAGCTGACCCGCAGAGGCCAGGCGGACCAGGTCAGGCAGCGAAGTGTGGTGATAACCATGGTGACGGGGAGGGGTGGGGGCGGGGCGAGACACGCTTCCCTTTGTCTGCGCTGGGTCTGGAAGGTTGAATCCACCGATCCTCCCACCTCAGGTGGTCACTACGGCAACCGCGGGGTGCGGGGCCGGGGCGAGGGGAAGGCTGAGTCCAGGTTGAACTCTGGGGACTGGGTTTCGCTTCCCAATCAGCCCTCGGGAAGGCTGGCTGGCAAGCCGCCCCAACTTTGAGCCCCTGAGTCTGCAGAGTCGCCCTACAGGAAAAACTTGTAGTTTGGAGGAACCCAGCCTCACAGGGCAAGGCTGTGCCCAGGCGCCGGTGGGCTTGGGGAATCCACTAGTCCGGAGAGAAGCATTCTCAGTGGGCCCTTGCAGAGGTTTTCCTTGGGCGGGTTTGTCCTGCTTCAGAGTCACACCGAGAGACTTACTGAGCTTGTTGATGCCCTCCCCGAATGCAAAAACAGGTTGGAAATACATCCCAGTCGTGCTCCCTAAAAGAATAGGTGCTCTAGAGGTGCCCCCGCCACCCACTGGCGCCATTCAACATGGTAGGACCAGCGGCCAGTTCCGGCCAGTGCACAGCCTGCACAGGCACCGTGGGCGTTTTAAGCAGAAGCCAAGTAGAATTTGTTGTTTCTTTTATTTCCGAAGTTCAGTGTCCTAGGCTCAGGCTAAATTGTGAACATCTGAAGGACTAATCTCCTTTGAATCTTCATAATTCACAGCTGCGCTGTCACCTAGGTTTGCTCTGGGCCAATCAGGAGCCGAGTCCTTGTCATATATTCTAGAAGGTTGGCATTTTCCTTTGCTGGCTCCCTCAGGAGAAGGACCTTTTGATTCCCCAGAATGGACTCTGGGTAGCCATTTGCTAAGAGCCCCCGACCTTGGATGTTGGTGCTTTCCGAGGTGCTGACGTACGTAGGTGGTTGTATTACTTTGTCCAGACGGTTGGATCCCTGTCTGTTTAATCCCTGCGGTAATTTCGCTGCTTGTATTTTTTTATATTTACTTCTTTCTATTTATCTGTAATTAAAGTAAGGCTGTTGACCCTTTGAAGCTCTTTCCTTTACAAAAGCAGGTCAAAGAACCTGTGCTAGCAGAGATCCTGAGTATGATGGGGTGCTTGCCACTACACAAGTCCCTGAAGGACCAGGGCATTCCACTCAATAGTATCCTATAGCAACTGTAGAAACCAGACTATGAGCAATAACAGGACGACCAAAAGAAAAAAGGAAAAAAAAGACAAAAACATTTGTCAGAGGAGTCTGGAGAATAAGGTATTGGACTGCTTCCAAAGGTCAAAATTAGGAAACACACCTCATGGGTGCCAGTCCTGGAGGACATCAGCTGAGATGACCCAGGTTGGAAGACTGGAAAGGATTTAGAAAAATCCTTCCCCTTCTTTTCATCCGATCTGAATACAGACTGATAAAGAAGGGTTAGAGTGGGAGTTTCCAGTCAATGACTGGGCTAGAAGGGACACACATTCCTTCCATTGTTCTAATACTTATCTTCTGCCTTCTCCTCCCGATAATCCAGCTTTGTAAGAAGTGCTTATCCCCATAGCCCGTACAAAATGTTTATAGACATCAAGAATAAGAGCCATTTTGTATCTATATTTGCAACTGGATTTTAATTACCCTATGCAAGTCTCCAAGTACTACAAACATTTTGGGGGTTTTGTTTTTGTTTGTTTGTTTTTTGTCCAAGGTAAATCAGAAATACATTCAAATAGATGAATGTCATTTGCCTGGCAATAAGTTTTGTTTGTGGTCGATTGTTTTAAATCCATGCTATTATGACAATATTATGCTTGATTTCTTCCATTATAGTTTTGGAAAGCAAAATAAGAAAATACTATGTATTTGAGAGAATAATACCTGGAGGTTATCACAAAGCCTTTCTTGGAGTTTAGCCCCTGCTTGGATCTGAATGCTGTCATTACACTGTGATAGTTCAAGTTTGTCCTTAAAGCACGAAATGGGATATGTATGCTCTATTCTGTAGACTTGGGAAGAACTGTGAAATCTTTTTATCTGGATGAGCAGGTTTTCTCCCTATTCAGAAACCTCACCTCCTTTGAGGTGAATGAAATTTATCCCTACCACCTAGTCAAAATCTTGGTACCTATTATTTACAACTGTCCATTCTCCTCCTGCCCCACCTCCAACTCAGTCACTGCCCTTTCTTCCTCAGTTCAATTTGTTATCTGATTCACAATCCTACTCTCCTCAACTCCTCCCCTCATACTCTGACTTCCATACACACATACATACATTCATACATACAGATATACATACATACATATACATATATAATAAATATGTACGTATGTATGTGTGTATATATTATATATGTACACATATATATTTCTCTCAAACATTCAAACCACTCAATTCCTGAACCTACTCAGTTTCCATGACCCACCCCACCTCAGCCATAAACAAATATGTTCTTACCTGTGATCTTGCCATCACCCACAAATACACCACCTTCATATTTAGGAATTTTGAAATCTCTTTATTTTTCACTTCTCCCTCTGACTTCCCTTACAAAGTCCTACACTTTACCATGACGTTTAATTCCTCTATTCTCTCACAGACCATTTCCCCTGCACTAGCTACACTCTGTTTTGTACCTTAGGGAACCAAGTCAACTCTACACTGTGTTTTTATCTTGCGTTCCTAGCCCAGATGACCCTTGGATTACTCCATCATCCACTGCTGCCAAGTGAAAGTTGAGAAAAACCAGGAAATTGTTTTGACCGGGTCTACTACAAATGTGTTATCCAACCTCAACTAAACCCTCCCTGCTGCTAGGTGATCCTTTGACCCCTTCCTTTATTAACTCACTCTCCCCCTCTCCACAGTGGCTCTTCCAAAGAATCCCTCCCAAAACCTCCCATGGTTCCCCTCTTACACCCTATCAGCTCAGAATCTTGCTGCATATTTTACAGGAAAAAATACAAATCATTTGACGTGCTCCACCTCTCTTTTCCATTGTCTATCACACAGATACCTTCTGCTGCCATCTCCTCCTTCACTCCTATCTCACATGGAGAGACAAGTCTAACCTTCTACCTTCCCTCTACCTACCATTCCATCACATCTCCTCCAACAGGCTGCTCCCTCTCTGTCACTTACCTTCAAACTCTGTCTACTGGAACCTTCCCTAATGCCTAAAAATGTGCCATGTATGAAATGAACTGTTATCAAATCCTCCAAGGTCTTTATGAATTCAGACTAAATCATCTCCACTAAAATTGCCAGTTACATTTTTATCCCTATCAAAGGTCATCTGATACCAGATTAGACTGAAAATCAGTGGAGATAATATTGAACTGATTCCTGTGTATGATGTACCTCTTGCCCATCTATGAGAATAGATCCTGGAAGAATAAAACAAGTAAAAGGACTGATCATTTTAATTGCATTTTGTTACTTTCAAAGAAAATTATAAAACAAATATCACAAGTTTGACTAAAACTTTGCCAGTTTTAAATCACACATGAAGATGAATACTTGTCTCAGCGCCCAAGGCTTGTGTAAATCTTTTAACTCGACCTATTTTGAAATACTCCAGGATTCAAAGTCACAAAGTAAGTGAGAGTATTAATATTGCTGTATTAATTGGTAGTCAATCTGGGATTCTTACCTGGTGCTCTTGACTCCAATTATTTATTACTTACTAGACCACATTCTCCAGTTTCCTCCAACAAAGAAGGAAACACTCCATTCTGAACAAAACTCTCTCTCTCTCTCTCTCTCTCTCTCTCTCTCTCTCTCTCTCTGCCAATCTTTTCTAATGTATGGTCTCCATCTGCTACCTCAAATTCCCTCTCCACCTAGCCATTCTAAGGTGCTTAAATGAGGCCCACAGGTTCAAAGTTAGAAATAAAATCTGGAAGGAACCTCAGAGGACACTTTGTTCAACCCCTCACTTCACAGAGGCCAAGGAAGTTGAGGTGAGTTGCCTGATACCATTTGGCTGAACGTAAGTGCCTGAAACCAGAGTTGAATTCAGGGCTTCCTGACTCAAAGATCAGCTGTGTAGCCATGAAATCTTACTGGCTCTTATCCCCTCATCTCACTTGCTTCCTCTCATCTGTATAGGTGCAATAAGAATAGATGTGTAAGGGATACATTTTTTTTTACACTGAAATTTTAAAAGAAAAGTCATTTCTCCTATACAGAGTCCCTTGTAGAAGCACTGAATGTAGTTGAGTCCTGGGTGGTGATGCACTTGTTGGCCTGACGAGTTCTTTGACTTCCTGCCTATTACATGATAGTCTATCCTGAATAAACAAATGCCTTGGCTCTTGCTTTGCCATCTGGGGAAATGAGAGATTTGATAGCTTTCTATATCAACAGGTTAAATGAGTCACAATTTCTGCACCAAAGAATATGGAAAGGTTTTATAGGTGCCCTGTCACATAAACAACTGGGAACCTATGTATGAGAAGTTACAGTTCAGCTTAAGTGATCTACAGTGGGAAGGTGGGAGGTCTTGCTCCTTTTGAGGTCAGAAATAGTACTCAACTGAAACAATATGAATATAACAAAATATTAAACATTAAAATTCAATTCTCATTGATTTAATTAGCAACCAATAGTTTCTTTCTTCTCTTGCATACAATATCTACATTTTAATGATATTCAAATAGGTATTAGAGGGAAGACATTGTGGCAAATGCCATCTGGCTCAAATGTAATTTCTCTTTCTTTCCCAGTACCACAAAACTGAGAACAGGTATACACATCAGAATAGCAAGTCACTGAAGAAAAAAGCAAAAGGACAGAGACTGGGTTTGGGGTGGTTACCTTTCAGAAAAATTCACTCTTCATATGACCTATGTTGACAGAATAAGGAAGAACATGGGCCTACATGCCATTAATAGGGTATCAGTTTCCAGTCTCAAAACTCAACAAAACCATTGACAGTGAACTTACTATGCTAACGAAAGAACTGATGTGAATTTCGGCAAAGCATTGCTTTCTAATGTCAATTCTATGCTCACAGACATCTCTAGAGTGACACTGGCCAAAGAAAAGCTCCAGTTGCCTCTAAGGACTGAAGGGTTTGTGCATGAGTCAGAGAACAAGCAAAATCATAAAGACATTGATATCTACAATAGGAAAGATATTCTTAGGCTCAAAATGCTTAAAGAATTGTTGAGTAGGTGATGAACAAAAACTGAGTTCAGTATTTCTTGTTTACTGTATTTCAAATCATTTCTCTTTAGGAAAGAAAACAACAAACAAACATATAGCATTTGATGACCACCTCATCCTGCTTGTTCAGCTCAGTGCTAGGCTCAATGGAGAGTTGAGGAGGAGACAGAGAAAGAGTGGAGATTAGGAGAACTGACATGCCCCTCCTCCCCCCACCCCAGGCCAATGTTAGGTGAAGTGGGTTCTCAGAACCAGATGAGCTTGCTGTCTTCCTCTCCTTCCTATTCCCCTTACCCCTAAGCCCCCTTTATTTCACTGTATTCACTGAATTAAAATATGCTTTTTTAAATAATATTTTGAACCAACACTTTTAAAATGACAGCTTTAATAACCTAAAAATTCACTAAGACTTTTGGAACACTATGTATAATGTCCCAAAGCTCTTAAAGGCTTGAGTGACCTGTTCCAGACTCAGAGGCTAGACTTAAAACGAGGTCCTTCAGGTCAATTCCCTGTCCACTACCCTCTGCTCCCTCTCTGGCCCAGTACACATTAAGCACTTGATAAATGCTTTTGGAATGATTATTTTACTGCAAAAGTGAGACAGCTCCTGGTACCCATGTGATTTAATAAGAATTCTGGATCCCTTTAGACAGGAAGATCATCTCTGCTTGAGCATGTGCAGAAGAGCAAAAGGGAGATGGGAGGAGGAAGTCTCATAGGCAAGAGAGATGTACAAATAATCCACCCCTAAGTATGCATAAATTCCAAAGAAACCCACAAAGTCCACACTTAAAGATCCCTCATTTTATACAGGGACATCTAACTGAAATAAATCTTTAAGGCAAATGGGAATTGAGCTTAAGTCAGAGCAGAGCAGGGTGATCATGCTGCCTGGAGCTGGGGCTGCCTCTCATACCATCTAGGGGTGCGGCACAACATGCTTTGCTACCCAGTCTCCTCTTCCCTGTAGGGACCACCTCTGCTTTTTCTTGCAAAAGGAAGGGAAGAAATCAATCAAGGGAGAAAGGGCTGACTTGATGCCATTTTAAATTCAGTTATCCATAGGCAATTTGATCAGAACATATTCAAAACAGAATTCATTATATTTTCCACAAATCTATTATCCTTGGACTTTCCCTCTCAAGGACACTGCATCCTCACAGTCACTCAGGGTTGCAGCCTCACAGTCATCTTCTGATACATGAACTGCTCTTTCACCTAATCTTCCATGGAACCAAGTCTTTACCTCATTTCCCAATTATCAGCTATAAATTACCCTGTTGCTCTTCCCCATTTCCAGGTTCCTTTTATGAATTCCCTTCTGTCACTTAAGAGTGAGCTCTTTCAGAGCAGAGATAGTCTCATCTTATGGGTACATGATTAAGATATAAAGGGTGACACCATAAGAAAATTAGGTGAACAAGGAATAGTTCACCTGTCATATCTATGGAGAAGGGAAGAGTATATGTTCAAACAAGAGAAAGAGATTATCAAATGCAAAATGGATCATTTTGATTACATTAAATTAAAAAGGTTTTGCAATAACAAAGTCAATGAAATCAAGATTAGAAGAGAATCAGAAAGCTAGGAAACAATGTTTACACCAGAGTTTCTGCTAAAGGCTTCATTTCTAAAATCTATAGGGAAATGATTTAAATTCATAAGAATACAAGTCATTTCCCAATTCATAAATGGTCAAAGGTAAAGAACAGGCAGTTTTCAGTTGAAGAAATTAAAACTATCTAGAGGAACATGAAAAGAAATGTTGTGAATCACTACTTATTAGAGAAATGCAAAAAAAAACAACTCTGAGGTATCATGTCACACCCATGAGATTGGCTAATATGACAGAAAAGGAAAATCATACATGTTGGAGATGTGGGAAAATTGAAACATGAATGCATTGTTGGTGGAGTTGTAAACTGACCCAGTCATTCTAGAGAGCCATTTGAAACTATGCCCAAAGGGCTCTCAAACTGCACATACCTTTTGATCCAGGAATACTACTATTAGGTCTGTATCCTAAAAGGATCACAAAAAGGGAAAAGGACCCACATGTATAAAAATACTTATAGTTCTTTTTATGCTGACAAAGAATTGCATATTGAGGGCATGCCCATCAATTGGGAAATGACTAAAAAGGTTGTGGCATATGAATGTAATGGAATACAATTTTTCTCTATGAAACAATGAACAGAAAAAGTTACATGAACTGATGCTTAGTGAAGTGAGGAGAACCAGGAGAAGACCATAATTAGTAGCAGCAACAGTGCTGCAGTGACCAGCTTTGATAGACTTATTTCTTCTCTACAATGCAATGATCTAAGACAATACCAAGCACAAATGGAAGCATACTATTTTGTCTCTTCTTTTCTTTCTTGTGGGTTT
>JAQQSK010007303.1:0-14037 GCA_028658325.1 Potorous gilbertii
CCCCCCCCCCCCCGCGGCTCTCGGCGCCCTCCCAGTCCTCCGCCGACGCTGAGGACGCTTCCTGGGGTCGCGGCCGCTGGGCCTCGGCAGGACCTGAGTTCCAGTCCTTCGTGGGCCGCCCCCCGCGGGGCCCTGTGGGGGCGTCCATGTGGTCCCAGCCCGCCGAGGGCTGTGACGGTTACTGGAGCCCGTTTGCTCCCCCGGGGGTCCGCGCTTTGTAGGCGCAGCACTGAGGCGTTGGCCCCCGGGACTGCGGTGACCTCATCTGAGCGTGTGACTGGCCCGGACAGGGTCAAGCGTCTGAGGCTGGATTTGAGCCTAGGCGCCTGCCCCTGTCAGCCTGAAGTAAAGGCCCGGTGGTGACCTGAAAGAAGCCTTTGGAGGCCGGAGGCCTCGTCGTTTCCCTGGCCGAGGAAGAGCTGAGGCTCCACGCCTGAATACTCAGAGCGCTGGGACTTGAACCCAAGCCTCCAGCTCTTTGTGATGCCACATCCCAGGGCCTCGAGGAGGGTAGCTCTTGATCCGCCCTCCAGAGCCCGGGAGCAAGAGGAGACACTCGGCTGTGCTGACCACGAATGGTTTCTTGAGAGACCAGGCTTTAGCCTGGTGGGTCTTTGGGGGACCTCTCCACCCCTGGATTTTAAAGCCAAGGACCCCCTGGGATTTCGCTGTCTGAGTCACCTTGGAGTCTCAGCCTCAGGTCCCCGCCTGAATCCTGTGAATCTTTTCACTGAAGTGCTTAGGAAGCTAAGCATTCCCGGTGTGTTTGTGCTATTGAAAGGCCTCCGGGGATGCAGTATGATCTTCCTGACTCCCAAGTGCCAGGTCTTGAAACTGAGTCTCTGCTAAGAAGGCCCTTAAGGGTCCAGCCTGGGTCCTTCTCAGCACCCTTTCCGTTTGCTCTCTGTAAAAGTGGGCTCTCCTTTTCGTTTTGCTTTTCAGCTACAGTTAAACAGTGGGATGAGGTGACCCATAAGCAGCTTTCTGCTTTTGGAGAATACGTGGCTGAGATCCTCCCCAAATATGTCCAGCAGGTTCAGGTATGGCTGCTGGCCAGAGGGGATTGTCATGGCCAGTAGTTATGGGGCTCTGAATCGGCACCTCCTCAGGGTGGGTGTGGGCAGAGCTTAGGAACCAATGAATGGTTTTGGACAGCGCTTGAGCAGGATGCTTAGCAAATAGTAAGAACTTGAGTGGTGACCTCTCCTTGACTCATTGGACCCCAACATGCTTATTCCAAACTTCCATCTGCTCTGCCCTAGATGAAATGCCTTAAGTTTGATTGCAGCCTCTTTTCAGAAGCTCTGGATTCCCTTTCCCTACTTCCTAGGTGTCATGCTTCAATGAACTAGAGATCTGTATCCATCCCGACGGAGTCGTCCCTGTGCTGACTTTCCTCAAAGATCACACCAATGCCCAGTTCAAGTCCTTGGCTGACTTGGGAGCAGTTGACGTTCCAACCCGGCAGAACCGTTTTGAGGTAGGTGGGGAGAATCAAGAAGAGTGGGGCATTAAAGGAAGAGACTGGTTGTCGAGGTACCCTGTGATGTTTGTGAGCAATATTCCTGTCACTGTGGCATTATTATATATATTTCTTCGCTCAAGGACTTACGATTGTTTCTGATGTGTACTTCCTCCATCAGCACAGACCACAGCCTCTCCACACCTTAGGAAACAGTGTTGTGAGTGGTGGTAGCCACCATAAAAACTTGTCCTGGGGATGAGCCTTCTCAGATTTAGCTTGGTCAGTCTTTGGATGACTTTTCCACCTTAGTAGCCCCTGCCAGAGCTTGTGCTAAACGGACCCAACTTCTGAGAAAGCAAGGTCGTTCCTTGCCTCAAGG
Source organism: Potorous gilbertii (assembly GCA_028658325.1). Taxonomy (NCBI): domain Eukaryota; kingdom Metazoa; phylum Chordata; class Mammalia; order Diprotodontia; family Potoroidae; genus Potorous; species Potorous gilbertii. The sequence goes on from JAQQSK010007303.1 coordinate 1,845, forward strand.
AGGCATCAGAGTAAGACTATAGTGCATGTGCTAGAAAATGCCACCAGCCTTGCTACTTCTGCTCCTGAAATGGGAGCAGATGAGGCCTCTATCATGTCACTGTGGTTTTAATTATCCTCAGATCAGGAGCTTTTTGAAGCAACAGATCCTGTCTCTGCAAACTTCGAACTGCTGTGAATTTCACAGAAGTCCCTCTATGTAGTATGCATCTCCATGGGTCCTAAGGGTCACATCCTAAAATCAGACTTATAGAACATTCCTTCTGGATGCCCTCGTACCCAGGAGTGTAGTGCCACCTGCTGTGCGCATGGTTTCTTCCAATGGCCTGTGCTTGGGGTGAGGCCTGTGTCTGGGCCCTCTCAGTAGAGGCAGGTGATTCACCCTTGGGAATTCACACACAGCTGAGAGCCTGGCAGGTTGAGACCTGAAGAGGGGAGGAGGGCACAGAAGTTCTTGAGAGTATTGTGACCCCATTATTCTGCACAGTTGTCCAGTGTCATCCTCATTGCTTTGCAGGAGCCCCCAGTGGAACGAAATTCGCTTTTTCCTTTCTGTCTCCGTTTTAGATTGTTTATAACCTGCTTTCTTTGCACTTCAATACTCGCATCCGAGTGAAGACATACACAGATGAGCTGACTCCTGTTGATTCAGCAGTCTCTGTGCACAAAGCTGCAAATTGGTATGAAAGGGAGGTGAGTTTCCCCCAGTGTGAAAATGAAGTGATGTAGTGAGATGGCCCAGAAACAACCCTAAGCAAAGACCCAACTGGCAGTGCGAACCTGGTTTCTAGATTCCTTTTCTTCTAGATCTGGGACATGTTTGGAGTCTTCTTTGCCAATCACCCTGATCTCAGGAGGATCCTGACAGACTATGGGTTTGAGGGACATCCCTTCCGGAAGGACTTCCCCCTCTCTGGATACGTAGAGGTACAGGGAACCTGGGTGTAGTCATTTGTCAAGCCTAGAGTACGTTCCCCCTGAAACAGAACCTCCAACATCATTCCCAGAGAAGCTCATGGAAATCTTTCATTCTCTACCTGCTTCTGTCTCACCCCCACCCTACACTCTCCTCAGAGGTCATTCCCAGCCTGGACTCAGGAGAGACCATTCAACCTGAGGGTTGGATCCCCTCATTTTACAGAAGAGGAAATTGAGGCCCAGAGAAGTGATTTGACTGAACCTTAGTCCCCCAGGCAGAACTGCTGGGTTTTGAATTCTGGCTCTGGCTCCAAAGCCAGGGCTCCTCCGGATGTCTCTTCTGGGGCTGCTGAGGACAAGAGGAGTAGTCAGACTGGCATTATTCACCTGCCCTGGACCAGCTAGGACTTTCCTGTGGAATGTCAGTGTTTTTTACTTTGCAACCCGAGTCCAGTAGGTTGTGTGCCCTAACGGAGAGGCTAATGGAGATTCTGTACACTCAAACCCACACTTGTTATTTTGCCACCTAATGGGGTATATGGATATAGGCTAGCCATGCAAACCACCTTCACCTGTCTCTGTCACATCAGTCTGGTATGACAGATACTTGTTAAGCACCTGCTTTGGGCAGAGCACTGTGGTAGGCACAGGGATGCCAAGATAGTAAGATGAAATGACCCCTCAAGAGCTTCCATTCTACTGGAGGGATATAATTTAGACAGTAAATAAACCAACAGATATTTGTTAATTGCCCACCAGGTGCCAAACACTATGCTAGGCCTTGGGGAGACCCCTACAAAGAATGAAACAGGTTCAAGGAATTTAGCTTCTAATGCACAGACAACATGAATAAGTAGAAAGAGAATAAATGCAAAGTATGTTAGAATTTGAGAGGAAAGGCCTAAGAGATGGGGGGAGGGTCAGGAAGGGCTTTCATGTAGAAGGCAGTGAATGGCTGTGTGTCTTAAAGGAAGAGGGTAGTGTAGTGTAGTTTGGCCTGGGGGATGGCCCGTGCAAATGTATGGAGATTGGAGATGGAGTACTTTGAGTGAGGAAGGGGAAGGAAGGAGACTGGCTGGGTCTTGGAATGCGATGTAGGAGTCTTTTACAAAGATGCCAGAAAGAAACCTTGGGTTTGGTTACAAAAAGGCCTAGGCAACAGTGTAAATGGATTAGCCCAGTTCCTCCGGCACAGCTAAAGAAATCAAATCCTCTCCTCTGTCAAGGTGGCCAGTAGCGTGATCTGTCTATTGGGCTAAAGAAGACCTGTGTTCAAACTTATTCTTTGATATTACCTAGCTCTGGGATGCTGAGCAACTCCCATCAAGCTTTCTGTTACCTCCTGTAAGATGGACATATAATCCTTCCCACTCTCAGGTGTAGTGAGGGCCAAAGGGGATCATCCATGTCAAGTAGACCTTCAAGTGCTGTGTCCATCCTGTGAGGGAGGATATGTAATTAGCCCTTGGCTGACCAGTTTTCAGTCCCACATCAACTGAAACATAAAAGCCCACAGTGTCATAGGCCCTCCATTGTGGTGTTGGAGATGCCAGGCAGGCAGTCATCTTAGCACAGTTTGGTACCTTGTTGGTCATGGACATGACAGAGGATGAAAAGAGAATTGGCTGGTGGACAGGAGGGCCAGCCCTATGGCTCAGGGGTACGTGGTGGCCTCCTGCCCCAGAACCCCAAACCTCCTCATCAGCCCCTCTCTTTGCCCTCTGCAGGTCCGCTATGATGATGAGGTGAAGAGAGTGGTGGCAGAGCCCGTGGAGCTGGCCCAGGAGTTCCGGAAGTTTGATCTGAGCAGCCCTTGGGAGACTTTTCCTGCTTTTCGCCAGCCCCCACCAAGCCCGAGACTGGAGGCTGGAGATAATAAACCCGAAGCAAAGTAGCTTTTGACAAGAGCAGAGACTGCCTTGTGACTAGATATTTATGTAAATAAAGTCTTGGACTTGGATGTGCAGCTTCCTCTTTATTGATACATATGGAAGCCCAGGAGAGCCTTCTGGCAGCCTTTATGGTGTTGATGAGCGTGAAAGAGTGATGGGGAATGTGACCGAGTGGGGAGTTCATTTCAACAGATTGAAAGGAACCAGCCTTGCATCAAGGGTCTGACAAGATCTGGTCTTGGTTCAGAGTCAGTCATGGTCCAGGCAAGACTTGGCTGTGTTCTGGAGGTGAGCCAGAATGGACTAGCACTGTCAAAGGATGGTGCCTGGACTGTGACTGGTCCACTTAGACCCCAGAACCTGCTCTGGCTTGGGTGACCGAGTGGCCTTGAGTTACTGATCTTGGCTGGTAAGCTAGCTTGTTTAAGTCTGATGAGAAACATCTTGCCCCACCCTCCTTCCATTCTGCACATGATGATAGACCGGATCTGTTGCTCCCTTTTAGGGAACTGAACAGATGGTGCTGTTCCATGGGGCCATCCTGACAGCTGATTGGGTCTCAGGGCTTGCCAGACCTCCAGAACTGCACCAAGGAAGATTTTGAGGGGCTAAAGAAGAGTCTCAGGGTATGGGGTGAGGAATGAAGTGTTGGGAAAGCCTGCAGCAAGGGATCAGCCTGCCCCAGACTGGTGTCTAAACTGATTTAGCACAAAGCCCACCCTCTTAGTAACTGTTAATCTTGGCTGCTGAAAACGTCCCAGAGGCGCCGACAGTGTTTGGTGTACAGCGATGATCAGTTTTAGGGTGTTTTCAGAGTGAGCACAAAAAGTATTACAGGGTCATGGGACTCGGGCACTGACCCACCCCTAGGGGAGTGTCATGCCATAACTTTGCTACCAAACACCTTGTTCTTATTAATCAAATGTCTCAGCCAACTGGGCACAAGCAGAGGGAAAAGGCCCTACATGCCAGGGAAATGGGCTTCTAGTTGCCAGAAAAGCAAATTCCCCAAATTCAGGGGATGAGAAGTCCCTCTGGGAAGCAGCAGAGCCTCCAGCTAGCCCCACCCTGCTCTACATTGGAGACGGAGAGTGAGGAAGAACCTGTTCCAGTGGAAAGTTGGAGCTGTAGCAGAGACAAGGGGAAGCTGGGGAAGTCAGACAGCATTGTACGTGGCATGGCTCTGCGTCTGCAGCTACGAAGCTGGCTTTGGGCAATCCTGTGCCTCTCCCTTCTCACAGGGGCTGTATCCCACTGGCACACAGGTAAGACCAGTGAAAGACGAACAAAAGAATGGCAGGGCTCCCCTAAAAACAAGGGGGCAACTTAGGGATTGTGGTGCTGGACCGATGTGCCCTGCTGTTGGACAGTGAAAGGTCTGGGAGGGTACCAGGGTGCCAGGGGATACAGTGGCGCTTGCTTGTCTGTGCCCAAGCTCTAGACAATATAGACTTAACAGAGGAAGAACCCAGGCAGTCCCTCTGACTGCAGACCATGGAAAGGCCTCCCTCAGCACCAGAGCTTGGAAGGGATTGGCTGGAGCTGAGGTCTGGATTAAACAGATATGTTTTCCCTCTTCTGGGTCAAGGGAACGGTAAGGGCTTGACCTGGCTGGTGATCACCCACAGGACTGTCCATTGCCCTCCTCTCCCTGGAGCCTGAGTTCTCAAACTATCCTGCCAGTAAGACCAAGGGAGCTTGGAGCAATGCCCTATCCCATCAGTGGCATGGCATGGCTATATCTTCTCTGTCCTAGGAGCCATAAGTGGGCCACCCCACTCCAGTCATGCCCTCCCTACCAAAAAAGGACCTTGTCTCAGATAAAGCCTAGCAAACTGTTCTGTGAAAAAAGGCCCTGCTGGCCCCAGACAAGCTCCTGGCCTGGCGGGGGGAGCGGGGTAATCATGTGCTAGGCTCAACTGTTGGATAGTCCCCAAAAGCAAGGCTGGGGTGAAGGAGTCCAAAGATCCTGACTGGGCATATTATAGGAAGGAAGACTGAGCTCAGTTCCCAGAAACAGGATTGGGGGTTTGGGGAAACAAATAACACAGTTTCTATGCTTGCATTAGGCTCTTTCCCTTGAGTAAGGGTTAGAGAAAAGCAATGAATTTATTTGGAGACTGAAGACCTGAGTTCAAAATTCCAGATCTATCACATACTATCTGAGTGACCCTGGGCAAGTTACTTCAACTCTTTTTGTTTCCTCACCTGTGAAATGAGGGGATTGAACTCCCTAAGGTCCCTCCCTGGTCCAGATCCATGATCCTATAATCTTTCATGTGCCCTGCAGCTGAGATATCGCAGAGATATCTTGCTCCACGAATAGATGCTTACAGTGAGGGTATGACTGTAGAAGAAGGGGAGGAGGCCCTGAAACCTGTCTCTGGTTCTCCAGGAGAGCCCATGGACAGAGCTGGTGTGGGCGGTGTTCCCCTGGAGCCAGAGCAACCGGACATGATGTTTGAGGTCACTGACCAGGGCCAGGACTTGCTGGGTGGTGGCGGGATGGGTTGAGAAAGGAGCTTAATCACGGCCAGACTCGGGGTGGGGGGGGAGAATAACAGGGTCCCTAAACCCTGGGAGAGCCACGTTCTGCAACCTTCTGCCCTGAGGTCCCCTCCCAAATGACCTCTAACTCCTCCTTGCCAAAGCCCTGCCCATCCTGTTTCCTAAGACTCACATGTACCCTGTCCCACTCCCGATTCCAGGGCCATGTTTTCCCTCTGGTTATTCTATGTCCTTGACCGTTATTTCTCCCACTGACTCCCCTCCCCTCAAATCCCTTTTTCTCTTTAGTTCCTGTGGACAGGGCTGAAGCTAGACACCATGGGCCAGTTCCACCTCCGGGATGAGGAGCTGGCATCAACGCGCCCTGGCCGACGGTTCACCCTTTTCCTCCAGCATTGGGTCCCCAGCACCTTGGCTGGCACTGAGCAGCAGCTGCAGCAGTGGCACCAGGCAGCTCCGCTGAGCCCTGCACTCTTCCAGCAGCTGCTGCTCACCAGCGTGAGCTGCCTTTATCGCCTCCACGCAGCTCTGGAGGGGGAAGAGAGGGGTCGCTGGGCTGAGCTCTTCTCCCTTTTGGGACAGGAAATACTCCAGGACCTGTGCAAGGACCACTGTCCCCAGGGCCAGACCCCCTTGCTGAGTCCTTGGGCCTTCCCAAAAGGCCCATCTCAACACTCCAGCCCCTAAACCCTCCATGGGCAGTGGGCATCACCTGCTTCTTTCTAACTCACGGCCCTCCACTTTGAGGACCCCTCCCTGGGAGGCTTGGCTTTTCTCTCTCCTGCTCTTGCTCCTTTCTCAGACTTGTGGTCCAGGAAGCACAGGAGAAGTCACTTAGACACTCAGGTCCTCAATTTCCTTACCTGTAAAATGAGAGTTGGCCTGAATAATTTCTAGTATCCCTTTAAATTCTATTGTTCTGCAGGGGGTCATAGCCTGGGAAAGTTATGTAAATGTGTATGTGTGTGTGTGTGAACATATCCATATATATACATATATACATATATATATATATCCATATATATACATATATACATATATATATATGTATATATATATACATATATATACATATATATATATGTATGTATGTGTGGGGAGGGGATATAGAAATGAGAGGGGCAGTCCCAAGAACAGTAACAGAGGTAGGTTAGGGGACACAGCGAGCAGACCCTAGGGACACAGAGAGACTATCTTCACCATACCTGGCAAATAGGAAGTGCTTAATAAATGTTCACTGACTGACTGAGAGAGCTGTAGAATCATGAAAAGACCTCCAAGTGCCCCTGACTGGCGGGCAAAGCTGCGGACAGAAGAACTTTTCCTGACCCTAAACTTGACCTTGACTTTGAAATCACAATTTGAACCAAAATCCCAACTCCCAATGCCTGACAGATCTTTGAGCCACAGAATCAAGTGAAGGGGGTTTGGAGGGAGGAGCCAGGAAATTGCTGAATGTCAGTGAGATCTGCTGTGGGAACCACGAGGGGGTCAGTGCCCTGCACTTCAGTAAGCAGGGTACACCATCCCCACCAGCCTAACTAGAGACCATCCTGCCTTCATGGGAGAGCTGAGTGAGCAAAGACAGTCCCTTCATGGGAACCAATGGGTTCTTGCAAAGTCCTGGGAAAATTCCCAGAGGTCAGGATGGGGCTCTGCTTCTCCCCCATCCTTTGCTACGAAGGCAGTAGAAATCAAGCTGTAACAGCAGTGAGGAAGGAAGTATCTGGAGTGATTCCCCCCTTTGGGAAATTTCATGTCAGACATAAGCATTGTGAGGACCAGAATCTGGACTGCTCAGACATCCACACTTCCCACCCCCTTTTTGACCCATGGGACCCTCCTCCATGGGTCCTGGGCTACTTGGATCCTTGTCAATCTTTCCCTAAAATACTCTGCACATCAATTCTGTGGCAACGTTTTACTGTGAACCTGGGTAATGTCCTTTCTTCCTCTGTCTGTCCCTCGAACCAGTTCATCCATGTAAGAGCAAGTGGCTGTTCTCAGCATCAGCCCATGGAGAAGCTCAACCGCCTTCTCCCACCTTCTATAAACCATCCTCTTCAATGCCATAAAAAGTAATCAGAGACTGGGGGGGAGGTTGGACAGAGGGTATGAGAAGAGAAAGTCCAACATAGACATTGGGTCAGCTGAAGGGGACTAACGAAATGGGCACATGGGGAGGCAGCTAATGGCAGGATGGGGTGAGCTAGGGAGTTTCACCAAGGAGAGTGTCTGGCCGAAGAGAGAGACAGGAGAGGATGGAGGAGTTGGGATGAGGAGGGTCGGGTAAGGAATCCAGTTAGAGGGGAGTCAGGGATGACGGAAGGGAGAGGGTATCACGGGGTAGTGGTCAGGCCCCAGAACCATATGCAGAAGTCATACCATCAGACTTAGATGACAAGGTCAGACCCTGAAGTAGGGAGTTACAACAGAAGTTGGGTCAGATGGGAAAGCCACTGGGGCTGAGTGCCAACTAGCATTTCTATGCACTGCCTTTTTTTTCTTCTTCAGTTAGGGTTAAGTCACACACAGACAACAAGTGTCTGAGGCCAAATTTGAACTCAGGTCCTCTATTCACTGTGCCACCTAGCTCCCCTCCAAAGACTATCTCTTCCACTTAGAGGCCTTGGTCTATGATATGAGCGGTCTCTATTCCTTTTTTTCCCTCCATCTTCATGTTGCAAACATCTAGCACCATTCTGGGCACTTAATTAATGCTTGTTGATTAAGTGATTCTTCCTGGAGCATGGCAGACACTGACCCCCTTCTTTCCCCCCTCACATGCCTACAGTGTTATCTTCCCCACCCTGCCCCACCTCACCTTGGGGCAGAACCCAGGCAGCCCATGCAGAGATAGAGAGAGTTCTGGCTCAGATCCTGGCAGCTGGAGTGATTTGGAGGCCTGCTTTATTGGCCCAAGAGTAGACCCCATCCCCACTGAATGGTTCCTGCAGCATTTCCAGCCTTCATGCCCACACAGTGACACAGACATGTCAATTGAGCCCAGCTGGGCACTAAAAACAGACAGGTATATAGAGCATGCATCCCTCCCCTCCCATACCCTAGCTGTGTCATCCCTTTGGAGGATGGATCAGGGGCCTAGGGGTCCTGGAGCAATGTCTGGGTAGACCAGGAAGCCCGTGAAAGTGATGTACTTGCCATGGTTACTGTAGGCCCCGTAGCCCTCATGCTGGTGACTATAGAGCCAGACGGTGTCCCCAGGTTTCAGGGCCAGCATCACACTCTGGCTCTGCATCTCCCGCCGCCTGGAGGGGCTGTCGTCGTAAATCATGGCCTGCACCTCGTCCCGATTCTTCATCAGCTTTACTGACAGCATCTTGTGAGGCATCTTGCCAATGGTGAAAGAAAAGTAGTAAGCACCGGGCAGGCGGCAGTGGAAGATCCCTGAAGCCGCACCAAAGTCCCCTCCGATGTTAACGAATTCTGTGTCAAAGGTCAGGGGCCTGTGTCTGACAGAAGGCGCTTCATCAATCCCTACCAGGCTCTCAGAGCGGGCCACTGAGAAGGCAGATCGAGGATCAGCGTCAGATTCTGCTGCCAGGGCTCCAGGCAGCTGGGCAGGGAGGCCCTGATGGCTGTGGAAGTAAGAGGAGGTGTCTGGATAGATAAGGTAGCCACTAAAGGTGGTACAGGGCCCCCCTGCTGAGCTGTAGAGTGCGTACTGGGGGTCCCCATGGAGGCGCAGCCAGACTGTGTCCCCGTAGTCTAGCTGCAGCATGGCGCTCTGGCTGGCTGCCTTTCTCTCAGGCCGCTGTTGTTCGTCAAAAGCCAGGGCCTGCACTTCATTCCTGTTCCTTACCAGCATCACTGACAGACTCTTCTGAGGGTATTTGCCCACAGTAAAGGAGAAGTAGTAGGCTCCTGGAACTCGGCAACGAAACAGGCCTGTCCCAGGGTCAAAGTCACCTCCGATGTTGACGTAGACCTTGTCAAAAGTCACCGCCATTTCTGTCGTACCTTCCAGGCTGCTGGTCCGAGCCACGGAGAAGGCTGAGCGTAGCTCAGAACCTGACCCCAGTGCCCAGGAGGCCACAGGGCCAAGCAGGCTCAGCAGAAGCCCAGTGGTCATTGGTGACATGGTTCCTGCAAGGAAAGGGGAGGGAGGTACTTCAGGAAGGCCTAACTAGCTTGGCTTCAAGTGAAAGGCAGAGTGATATCATTGATGACCATCCCCTTTTTTCAGCCTTCTCCCTTCTGCGCCTGCCTTGGGGCCAGTACCTGGGGGAGGAGGGTCTGCTGAGAGGGAAAGATGGGCCTATAACACGGTGGCCAGAGTTCTAGAAGCCAAGTCCCTTTCTGGGCAGGGGCAAGGGGCAACTCTATATAATGAGCTCCTTAGACTAGATTATCTCTCAAGGCCCTTCCCATCAAAATCTGTGACATCATTTATGAACACACCTGGTAGGGGATAAACCGATTCAGCTGGTCTTCCCTGGCACCTACAGCCAAATCCTGGTTCACATGTACTTGGTACCTTGTTGGCAGCCTGGGCCTCGGGTTTCAATTTAAAACTCTTTGATAAAGTAATTCACTCTAAAGTCTGAACCTGATGATGCCCCAGGTGACTAGAATTTAAATACAAAAATCTGGAGAGGACAATGCCCACTCTAAAGGGATGAATCTCTGGAGTTATTTTTTAAATGGAGGAGCTTTTCTGGGCATCTTCAGATTGTGCCACATAACTACCTACTTATAAAATCAGCCCTGACTATGAGACAGAAAGTCAGAGTCCCAGAAAGCAGACAAAGCACAGGACACAATACACAAGAGTCTGGTGTGTCCTAAGCAAGTCCCTCGGGTAATAGACCATGTAACCTGGAAGCAAGCTGGTGGGAACCAAAAGAATCACCCTTTGGAGATGAGGGTGGGCTAGGGCTTGAGTCTTTAGATGCTGTGCAGTGTCACTGGATAGAAGGTGGTCTAGGCCTTATTCTGGAGCCCAGGGCTAGGAGTCAACTCTGTGCCTGCCTGTAATCAGACCCAGCTCCCAGATAGATGGCTCCCAGGAGCTTGCAGAGGTCTAACAGGAGTTGAGTCAGGCCTGGGAATAGAAGACAGTAGGGAACCTATAAACAGAAGCGGCCAGAGACCATCAGGAAAGAGAGCCCCAATCCCAGAGCAGAAGGTAAGATGGGAACAGAGGGAAGCCAGTTCACTGGTACCCTGGTCTCCTGTCCTAGCCTCTTCTCTGACTCCAGCTGCTCTTATCTGAAGAGCCTTAATCACTCTTTTCCCATCACTCCCTAGCCTTCAGCTTCATCCCCATTTGCATGACGATCCTTCCCCTTCCACAGCCCCCAGCTCCCTTCTGGGCTCATGCCAGATCTTTACCCTGCTTACTGCTTCTCTCTAGTCCAACCCCAGAGGGATGTTGTCGCTTAGAAATTCCAGGGATGATGGAGCTGGATGGAGCAAATCACAGAAGATATCTATTCAGACTCAGTTTCTCCTTTTGCACCCTGGAGCGAAGACAAGTGGATCCAAGTATCTGATGTGAAGGAGCTAGAATGGTGGAACCCTTTGTAAAACAAAGAAACAAAATACCCCAAACTCAACAGTTTCACCCTAAGGAACAGGGAAACTGCTGCTCTGCACAGCCCCTCCCCGTTCTATTTTGAGAGGATTCTGAGTGGGTGGAACCTCACAGATTCTACAGACCAACTCTTCATTTTATAAATGTGCAAGTAGAAAGGAAGAGAAATGACCAGCCCAAGGTAACACAACTAGCTAGTGGCAAAGCCAGGGCCAGAACCCGGGTTTTCGACTGGACACCCAGGACCCTTTCCGCTCCACTCCGTTCTCTTCTAAGCCCCCGGTAGGGGCCTTTTCCTGATCTCTGTCTTCACCTCCCCCATACTCCCACCCTGAGTTCTCTTTCTGATCATTCATGGCACAGCTGGCTCGAGACCCTCCTCACCCACCATCCTTCCAGTGCGGCAGCTTCTGTAGGAAGTGAGGGCAGGGAGTGGAATCAGTCTCCACACGCCTTTCCACCTTCCATCAGCCAGCATGCCCAGTGCCAGCTGGAGCCACCAAATTCCAAGCCCAACCCTTCCCAGCCCGACGGAGACCACCCTAGGGCAGATGTGAGCCGGCGCTGGCCGGGAGTTAAAAGGCCTGAAGATAGGAGACAACCAAAGAGAAAACTAGGACAGGGAGGGAACAGGAGGCAGCAGCTCAAGCAGACGACAGTGAGGGACGCCAGAGACAGCGCGCTGAGCCGGAGGCAGGCCGCCCCCTACCTCCCGCTGACTTCAGCCCGAGCGAAGGGTGGCCCTAGCCCTGGAGCCCGGGGCTCCGCTCCTGCCGCAGCCCCATCGCCAGCAGGGTGGCTCCCGCGGCGCCCCGTACCCCTGGACCCTCGGAGCTCCGGACGGCCGCTGCGCCCCCCGCCCCGGTGACAGGCCCCCTTCCAGGGAGGAGCCCTCCAGAGGAGAGCCCCAGGGGGACCCTCCGCCAGCCCGAGCGTTCCGGCTCTCCTACCCCACCGCCGCTAAGCCTCCAGCCCCAAGCCCTGGGGGTCTGCGTTCCTGGAAGGGGCTTTCCGAGTGCCCCCTTCGAAGCAGAGGCCCTCCCCTACGGCCCCGGGGCTCGCCTCCGCAGGCAGCCTCACCTGGCCGTGCCCGCGCCCTCGGTGGTCCCGCGGTTCTGCGACCCCCGGGTCCCCGAGCCCACGCGGCTTCGGGAGCGGCCGCCGGCCGGCGCTGCGCACTGACCGTCCGGACAGCTCCGAGCAAGGCTGGAGCGAGCGCTCGCTGCGGTGCCTGGCGACTGCGGGCGGGCGGCGGGGAGCCAAGGGGCGGGGGACGTAGGACGGGGAGGGAGCGGTGGGGGCGATGGGGGCTGGGGTGC
>JAQQSK010007304.1:0-14037 GCA_028658325.1 Potorous gilbertii
TTTACCTGATGGTAAGCATATCTCTTCGTCCTCAGAGAGGAATGACGCAATCCTCTGGTCACCAAGAAAATAACCTTCTATGGTCTTAGTTTTTTTCCCTTTTCTGGGCATTTTCCCAGCCAGTTACTTGACTTCTGAGAGTCCTCTCCACCCGGCTGGCTTAGATCTGCCAAGCTAGTGCTTGGGGTCTGGGATTCAAATGCTGCTCCCCAGCCTCAGGGCTTTTGGCGGCAGGCTTGACTGCTCTTCAATGGGGGCTTATCTGCTGGTTCTTTGGTGGGGGCAGGGCCGCCTCTCAGGCTCAGTTCCCTCAGGGGGTTTATACAGAGATCCTTTGTTGTGGAGCTGGGGTGGAGCTCCAGCCCACTCTGGGAGTCTCTGGCTGAGCTGTTTCTGCCTCTGGCCAAGCTGCCTCAGCCTCTGCCGCAGCGGCCGCTTCCCAGGAGGTCCGAGTCCCGGAGATCCCCAGCTCCCCTCTCAGCGCGTCTGTCTCACTGACCTGGGCGTCTGTGGGTGGTGGGGCCTTCGCGGCCACCCGGGGATCCAGGTCCCTGATGCCTGCTGGGCTCTGCTCGCTCCTCTCAGTGCCGCGTGGCCGGGGCGGGAGAGGGGAGCGCTCGGCCGGGCAGGACTCCTCTCTCGTGTCCGGGGTACATTTGCGGTGGGTTTTTCAGGGCTCTCTGCAACGGAAATCTCCTTCACTGTGTTTCTGCGCAGCTTCCACTGTTCCAGAATTTGTCAGGAGTTCTTTTTAGAGGGAATCTATGGGCTGTGGGTTCGGACCTAGCATAGGTGAGTCTTTCTACTCCGCCATCTTGGCCCCGCCCCCCTTGGACATTACTTGTTATGTAGTGTGAAATGTTGGCCTGAATCTGATTTCTATCAGATTACTTTCCAGTTTTCCCATTAGTTTTTATTGAGGTTTTTTTTAATTTTTTATTTGTTTATGCAAGTTTACTCTTCATTCTAATTGTTGTGTACTTAATCTTTCCACTAATCAAGGTTGATTTTTTAATCTGCAGCAAATAATTTACTTTTTTGTTTGTTTTACTTTTTTAAATTTATTCTTTTCATATTTTTCATTTTTAATACAATTCATATTACATAAAACAATTCCAACTTTTGGTCAGGTGATATTTCTTTTAAAGCATTTACAATATAGACCAAAAACATTTTTTTTTAGCATTGACCAAATGAGACACAAATAACTACGTATGCTAACTTCACAAGCCCTTGACCTAATTGTCTCCACATTATTACTAAGTATTAAAGGACCCTAATTCATTGTTGTTGGTCTAAAATCCTAAGCCTAATAGCTTAATTTTAGACTTAACCTCGGATGTTCCCCTACTAACAATCTATAATTGAATAGATCTAGTATTAAGCTTATAAACCTTTTGGCTAAAGGAAATTGTCACTGAGTAGGGACATTACAGGGAAACAATATCTCCCCAACTTCATATCAATTCCAGGCAGGAATAGATTGTCAACTTGCATTTAGTCAGGCTTAAAGTCTGCCAGATGTCAGTGGGGAAAATGAGTCAGGAGAATCCTATCTCAGCCTAGAATGAACAGCTGCTCTCCCACCCTTCCAATGAGATCACCTTTTGCAGTTCATACCAGCATCTCACATCATGGATTGGAGGCTCAGACCACCTTTCTTGCGATCCATACCTGGAGTTAGACTCAGAAAAACAGTCAGTTAATACTCCCATAGAATCTTAAAATAGCAAGTTCCAATAACCAGGTTTCAGATATGATTATAATTTCACATTGGCTAAGGAAAATCTTTTGAAGCAAGTCTTAAGTGGCTTACATGCCTTTCTATACATGCTCCAATTCCTGATTAAATAACAATCATAAATCAAATTTACCATTAAAACCTTAACTTTTCCATCAATGTCAAATTTTACCCCAGGTTACCTGCCTCTAGGAAATTTAGACTAAAATTCTTTTCCCCAAACTAAACACATCTCTTATTTAGTCTCAGTAATTAATTCAGTCAATTGTTTTAACACTAATTGCTTTAATATCACTTTGTAATATGTCCAATTTTTTCCCCATTTCTCCCCTCTCCCCACCCCCAATACCTTGCATTCTGATTGCTCCTTCCCTCAATGTACCCTCCTTTCTATCACACCCCACCCTTCCCTTATCCCCATCTTCTCTCTTTTGTTGTAGGGCAAGATAAATTTCTATAACCCATTACCTGTGTTTCTTATTTCCTGGTTATATGCAATAATAATTCTCAACATTCGTTTCTAATACTTTGACTTCCAACTTCTCTCCCTCCCTCCCTCCTTACCCATCCTTACTGAGAAGGCAAACAATTCAATACAGGCTATATATGGGTTGTTTTGCAAAAGACTTCCATAAAATTCATGTTATGTAATACTAATTTTATTGCCCTCTATCCTACTCTATCCTCCCTTATTTTTTATTCCCTCATTTGACCTTGTACCATTCCCAAAGTGTTTATTTCTAGTTACTCCCTTCTCCCATTTGCCCTCCCTTCTATCATTCACCTCACCCCACTTGTTGCCTCTTCTCCTACTTTCCTGTAGTGTAAGATAGATTTTCATACCAAATTTAGTGAGCATGTTATTCCCTCTCTAAGCCATATGTGAAAAGAGTAAGCTTCACTCTTTCCCTCTCACTTTCTCCCTTTTCTGCTCCCTTGAACAAGATTTTTCTTATCTCTTTTATGAGTTATAGCCTGCCCCATTCCATTTCTCCCTTTCTCCTTCCAGCATTTTCCTCCCTCACCCTTTATTTTTTATTTTACTTTTTTGTGTGTATCATATCTTCTGATTCAACACAGCCTGTACTCTCTGTCTATATGTGTGTGTTTGTGTGTGTATGTACAATCCTTCCACCTACCCAAATACTGAGAAAATGCTCAAGAGTTACAAATACTATCTTTCCATGTAGAAATGTAAACAGTTCAGCTTTAGAAAGTCTTTTATGAATTCTCTTTTCTGTTTACCTTTTCATGCTTCTCTTGATTCCTGTTTTTGAAAGTCAAATTTTCTCTTCAGTTCTGGCCTTTTCATCATGAATCCTCAAAAGTCCTCTATATTACTGAATGACCATTTATTCCCTTGAAATATTATATTCAGTTTTGCTGGGTAGATGATTCTTGGTTTTAATCCCAGTTTCTATGACTTCTGGAATATCCTATTCCAAGCCCTTCAATCATAGCCAGATCTGGGCTCTTCTCTGCTCAGTGACCCTATGAGATACACCTTTCTTGTTGGCCTTCTAGGTTACTTTTGGCTAGAAACCTCTTTCTGTTCTGTGGCTTCTGCTGCTCTAGAATTTGTTGACAGTCATTTTTACAGGTATTTTGTGGGCTGTGGGGGAAGTACTAAAGTATACGCGTCTTTCTACTCTGCCATCTTGGCTCAGCCCTCAAATAATTTTCAAGAGTATAAATAGTTCTCACTTTATTCAAATTCGTAGTATGCAAATATGTCTACAACTCTACTACAGGAGTCTTCCTCAGCCAAGGCTTCAGCACTGGATCCCAACAAAAGGCAGCAGGAGCAACAGTGACATTAGCACCATTATAGCCCCATGACAGAGGTACTCCACTTTAGTCACTGAAGCAACTCTGTCTTCAGCCCTCCCCACACACACTAAAGCTATTTCATCTGTATGGGCTGCAGAGCCACAGTGGGTTCAGGAGAGCACAGAGCTCCATGAAAGTCTATGGAATGGTCCACTTGAGTTAAGCAAGAACTGTATGTAATTTGACATTTCACACTGCTATCTCACTATAAATATTGAAAAATCTGTGAGCAGAACCAAGGTGGTGTGAAGTAGACAATTTTCTTGAGTTCTTCCAACTCACCCCTCTAAACAAAATTACAATGCACATCAAGAAAAAATGCACAATTATCAGCTTCACTTTTTCCTTCTCACTTCCTCCCTTTTCTCCTCCATCGAAAAACTTTTTCTTACCTCTTTTATGAGTGATAATTTGTCCCATTCCATTTCTCCCACCACTATATTCCTCTCTTATCCCTTTATTATTTTAGATATCATCCCTTCTTATTTGGTTTACCACGTGCTCTCTGTCTGTCTCTCTTTATATATATATATGCACACATACATATGTGCGTGTGTGTGTGTAATCATTCCAGCTACCCAAATATTGAGAAAAGTCTCAAGAGTTGCAAATATTATTTTCCATTTAAACAGTTCAACTTTATAAAGTACCTTATGATTCTTCTTTCCAGTTTACCTTTCCATGCTGCTCTTGATTCTTGTGCTTGAAGGTCAAATTTTCTATTCACTTCTGGTTTTTTCATCAAGAATGCTTGAAACTCTTCTACTTTGTTGAATGCCTGTTTTTTTTTTCCTGAAGTATTATACTCAGTTTTCAGGGGTAGATGATTCTTAGTTTTAATCCTAGTTCCTTTGACTTCTGGAATAATATATTCTGAGCCCTTTGATCCCTTAATGTAGAAGCTGCTAGATCTTGTGTTATCTGAATTGTATTTCTACAATACTGGAAATGCTTCTTTCTAGCTGCTTACTTTGTTTTCTCCTTGATCTGGGTCCTCTGGTATTTGGCTACAATATTCCTAGGAGTTTCTCTTTTCATATGTCTTTCAGGAGACTATCGATGGAGTCTTTCAATATTTATTTTGCCCTCTGGTTCTAGAGTGTCAGGGCAGTTTTCCTTGATAATTTCATGAAAGATGACTTGTAGGTTCTTTTTTTTTTTTGATCATGGCTTTCAGGCAGTCCCATAATTTTTAAATTGTCTCTCCTGGATCTATTTTGCAGGTCAGCTGTTTTTCCAATGAGATATTCAACAGTATTTACTATTTTTTCATTCTTTTGGTTTTGTTTTGTAATCTTCGTTTCTCATAAAGTCATTAGCTTCCATCTGCTCTATTCTCATTTTTAAAGAACTCTTTTCTTCAGTGAGCTTTTGAACCTCTTTTTCCATTTGACTAATTCTGCTTTTTAAAGCATTCTTCTCCTCATTGGCTTTTTGGACCTTTTTTGCCAGTTGAGTTAGTCTATTATTAAATGTGTCATTTTCTTCAGCATTTTGGGGGTTTTCTTTAACAAGCTGTTGACTTGCTTTTCAAGCTCTTCCATGACCTGAGATCATT
The DNA here is from genome assembly GCA_028658325.1 of Potorous gilbertii. Classification (NCBI taxonomy): domain Eukaryota; kingdom Metazoa; phylum Chordata; class Mammalia; order Diprotodontia; family Potoroidae; genus Potorous; species Potorous gilbertii. The sequence continues at coordinate 5,130 of JAQQSK010007304.1, forward strand.
TCATATTTATTTTGTAGGTACTGGATGCAGAAATTTTGACTTCCCCTAACAGTGTGCATTCATCTTCGAAAAGTCTGGAAGAAAATACCTGTTCACCAAGAAAGTAACCTTCTATAGTCTTATTTTTTCTCCTTTTTTTGACATTTTCCCAGCCAGTCACTTGACTTTTGAGTCCTTTGTCAAGAGGAGTGTATTCTCTGGGGACCTGTCAGTTCTCAGTTCCTCCAATCTGGCACAATCAAGGGAGAGGAATTACTCCTCTCCAGGCCTGAACACTTGTCTGGGAGCAACAAGAGTCTTTTCTACTCAGGATCTGTAAGTAGCAGAATTGCTTCTCCACACTCCTCCTCCTCACCCCAGGGTCTGAATCAGGGTTGAGATCCAGATCATCTGCTCAATTCCCACAGGGGCTTTAGACAGAGGGCATGGCATCCACTTAGGACTGAGATTCAGATCAGCTACTCAATTCTGCCAGGGGCTTTTTAGGCTGAGAGTTTCAACAATGGTCACTGCTGCTTTAGTGACTGCTGCTGACAAGGCCAGACTGAGTTCCCTTTCCCAGATGATAAAGCTTTCTCACTGATCTTTGAAGTTTTCTTTGGTGCTTGTGGGTTGAGAGATCTGAGAACTGCTGCTGCTGCTGGAGATTCCACCCCTAAGAGCTCTTGCAGTCCTGTTCCTGCTGGTGCCAAGCAGCCAAGGTCCTCTGTGGGTTGCACGCCCACTCCGTACCCTACGCTATAGACTTTTCCTTTGGCTTTACAGGCTACCTTGTGCTTGAAATCTCTTTCACTTCTACTGCTCTATATTTTGTTTAGAGTCGTATTTTACAAATATTTCATGGGCTATGGAGGAAGAGTTGAGTATGTGTGTCTTTCTACTCTGCTGTCTTGGCTCTGTCCCCCAGCATCCAAATTCTTGAAGGAAAAGTTAGTTGAATTATAGGAAGAAATAGACAGTAAAACCATACTGTTGGTGGACCTCAGTTTGGTCTTTCCAGAATCAGGTAAATCTAACTATAACAAACAAGAAAAATTTCAGAGAAAAAAAATTAATTTTTGAAAAATTAGTTATCACAGACCTCTGGAGAATATTGAAGAGGAGTGGAAAAAGCATACATTTTTTCATAACTTTACAAAACCCCTTCACAAAATTGACCATGGATTAGAGCATAAAACTTCATGAACAAAGACAGAAAAGAAGTATTAAATATACCATTTTCACATGATGGTGAAATAAAAATTAAAGTAAATTGAAGTTCTTTGAAGTATGGATTAAAATCAACTGTAATTAAATTGCCTATCCTATACAATGATTAGGTGGAAGAACAAATGATAGAAAAAAATAATTTCATTAAAGATAACAACAATGGAATAAAATTAAAAAAAATTGTAGGATGTAGCCAAAGCAGTTGGTGGGGGAAAAAAGTTATATCTTTGACTGTATATATTAATAAAATAATTGATTAGTTAATTGGCATCCAATAAAAATATTAGAACTACAGGCTAAAACATAAAAATAAATCTACATGAATCATCAGCATTTCTTTATGTTACCAACAAAACCCAACAGGAAGAAACAAAAAAAAAAGAAATTCCATTTAAAATAAATGCAAACAACGTAAAATACTTCACCAAGAAACACACAAAAATTATATGAACATAATTTAAAAAAAATTTTTCACCCAAATAAAAATCTAAATAACTGGAGAAATATTATACTTATGATAACTTTAGACTACTTAACTCACTAAAATTGATTATGCTACTTAAACTGAGCATTTCTTTAGTGCTATAGCAATCAAACTACCAAATAACTGTTTTACAGAGGTGGGATAAATATAACAAAATTAATTTGGAAGAACAGAAGGTCAAAAATATCAAGTGAATGAATGAAAAAACATGAAGGAAGGAGGATTAGCAGTAAAGTGGTGTTCACCAAAAACCATTTTGTTCTAGATAAGAAATAGAGTGCTTGATCAGTGGAAGAGATTAGGTACACTATATATGGAAGCAAATGAGCACAGTATCTGGGTTTGCAGAAGAATTCATTATTTGAAAACAACTTCTTTGAAAACTGGAAAATAGTCTAGCAAGAACTGGACATTGACTACCTTCTCACACTGTACATCAAGATGATTTCAAAATAAGGACGTGATTTATGCCTAATAGTTGATATCACAAGCAAATTAAAGAAACATGGGAAAAGTTAGCTGTAATACCTGTTGATTTGGGGAAAGTTTGTGACCAAGTAAGAGGTAGAGAAATTGACAGGAGGTAAAATGAATAATTTTAATTGCATTAAATAAGGTTTTATAGAAACAAAAAATAGCAAGTTTTTTTTTCCAGTAAAGATCTCATTTCTTAGTTATACAGAGAACTGAGTCAAATTTATAAAGAAAAACAGGAGACATTGCCCAATTGATAAATAGTCAAAACATGTATAAGTAGTTTTCAGAGGAAGAAATCAAAATGCTTTGAATCACTAATGACTAGAGAAATGCAAACTAAAACAACCCTGAGTCATCACCTCACACCCATCATGTTCATTTAGATGACAGAGAAGTAAAATGGAAAACACTAGAGGAATTAAGGGAAAATACATATATTTATGCACTGTTAGTAGAAGTATAAACTAGTCCAATCATTCAAGAAAGCAATTTGAAACTATGATCACAGGGTACAAAACTGTGCTCCTTTTACTCAGTGATAAATCTACTCAATAACTAGACAATTAAAAGAAAAGGAACAGGGCCCATATGTACATAAATATAGTAGCTCTTTTTGTTGGGACAAAGTATTAAAAATTGAGGAGATTTACATCACTTGGGAGAATTTATGGTTTATGAATGTGAGGTAATGCTGAAATGATAAATTCAATAGTTTCAGAAAAACTTGGGAAGAACTGAGGAACTGATGCAAGACAGTGAGCAGACCCAGTAAGACAATCTACACAGTATCAGTTCTACCATAAGATCAACTGTGAAAGATTTAGTAACTCAAATCAAGATCCTCCACAAATCTCCAGAAAGTATGATATAAGATGGTGTTGACCTTTAGATAAAGAGCTGATTGACTTAGAATGAAGACTGAAACATATTTTTTTTTCAGAACATGGCTCAAGCAGAAATATGTCTTCCATGATTGAATATTAACAATGATCAATTAAGTGATACAGTGAATAGAGCATTATGCCTAGAGTCAGGAAGACTCATCTTCCTGAGTTCAAATTTGACCTCAGATACTTACTAGCTCTGGGACCCTGGGCAAATCATTTACTCCTATTTTACTCCTCATCTGTAGAATAAGCTAGAGAAGAAAATGGTAAACTGTTGCAGTATCTGAATGAAGAAAATCCCAAATGATAGCACAAAGAATTGAACATGACTGAAAAATTGTTGAACAGTATTTCCAATGAGTTTCATATTTTTTGTTTTCATGTGGAACAGAGCAGCAAAAATGGGGAACTGAAAATAAAAATAAATGTATATTTTTAAAAATGCCATGATGATAGTAAAGGATTTTGAATCAACAACTTGTGTTTAAATATTGGTTCTACTGCTTTTTATCTATGTAACATTCAGCAATTCATGTCACCTCTCTGTGTCTCAGTTTGCTCAATTCCTAAATTTATGGGGTAAACTCTAAGATTGGTTCCAAATTATAATATTATGATCCTATGAATGTCTGAGGAATTGATTCAGAGAAGAAGACCAAGAACAAGATAGTAAAGTCAATATAAAATCCCAGATAAATCTACAAGTTTGTAGATAACACATGAAACAATTGTGTGATAGTAATGTCAATGTGCTAAGATACTAGAGACAATGTCCAATGGTGGATAGCACATTTTTGTCTCAAATTAATTGCTTTAATCCTGTGATGGAGTGCAGCAAGAATGCCTAAAAACCTAGCCCTTCCATTCCTAAGGGAGAAAATGGGCAAACCATGCAACAGAAGGTGAAAGTATATCATATGAGAAAAGCTGGGCAGTATCTTGAACAGTCAGGAATTGTGGTCACTACTGTAGCTGGCAGCTACGATGGAGATAAAAAATTAAATCATGTGCAAGTTTGCCACACTAGAACCTGTGAGAAACCAGTATCTCTAGAAAATTATGGAGATGAAGTAATTAGTTAGAGTGAGACATGGAAGATCCATTGAGTTTGCTAAAACTGTTTGAAATGATGTCATTGGAGGTCATGATTCTACATATTCCTCTTCCCTGTCTTCACTGTCTCTTCTTAGTAAGGTTTCTTTGTCAACTCCCCTAATCTGTTTCTAAAGATTTTGTGTTTTGGGTTATTCCTAAGTTGATTTTCTAAGACAAATATAGTTAATCACTATATTTCTGATCTATGGTATTTCACTACACAAATGCCACAGAGAAAATGCAATAAGATGGAAAGGCCAAGGAAATATAGAAAGTCAGGAAAAATTGATTCCATGACTGCCATCCATATTCACCAAAACAATTTCCCTAGTCAGGGACTTAAGGGACAATTTTGTACAAGGGAAATGATTGATTCATTTTTACAGCTTCCAAGAGCAGACAGAAAGAAAATTTGGAGCCTGATGTTTTCATTTTTTCATTCTTTGAAATCATATTTTTCCAATTATATGTAAAGATAATTTTAACACTCATTTTTTAAATAAAATTTTGAATTCCAAATTTTCTCACTCACTCACACTCCTCCACCTTCCCTAAGAGAGTAAGCAATTTGACATGTTATATATGTATAATCAAGTAAAGTATATTTCAATATCCATAATGTTGTGAAAAAAGTAAAAGAACAAAATGGGAAAAAAGCAGATTTAGGTATCAGTACCATAAAAGGAATCAGTGTCATAAAACATAAAACAGTGACATTTATCAGTGTCATAAAAGGAATTTGGTATGACTCCTTTTCCTATTTTCCCTAATAGATTACATAGTATTGAAAATAATTGTTCATTAACTGTTTGATAGGATTCACTTGCAAATCCATCTGGCCATTTGTATTTTTGTAAATATTTATCTTTTTTGCTTAGTTTGTCAGATTTACTGGCATAAAGTTTGACAAAACAGCTCCTACTCATGTCTTTAATCTCCTCTTCATTGGAGGTCAATTTCCCCTTTCATTTTTGATAATGGTAGTTTTGTTTTCTTCTTTCTTTTGTTCAAAATCTAATTCACTAATGATTTATTAATTTTATTGTATTTTTCATAGAACCAGCTCTTGTGAGAGGAGAAAGTTAAGGTTCCACCCTAATGTAGTTTTTCTGTCTATTTTCTCCTGTAATTTATTTAACTTCTCCTTTAGAAATTTGGATGTCGTATCATTTGGTGCACATATGATTAGTATTAATGTTATTTCATTGTCTATGGTACCTATTAGTAACATGTAGTCTCCCTCCTTGCCTCTTCTAATGATATTAATTTTTGCTTTGCTTTTTTTGAGATCATGATTCCTACCCTTTTTTTCTACCTTCATCTGAAGCATAATATATTCTGCTCCAGTCTTTTAATTTTAGTTTGTGTGGGTTTCTTTACTTCAAATATCTTTTTTGTAAACAACATATTGTAGGTTTCTGACTTTTTTTTATTCATTCAGCTATCCACTTCCATTTTATGGGAAAGTTCATGCCAATCACTTTCACAGTTATGATTACTGACTGTGTATTCCCCTCCATCCTATATTCCTCCTGTTTATTACACACACACACACACACACACACACCTCTCCTAGCTCTTCTCATCCATGTCTTTTTTCTGAGCAACATATCCCTCAATATGCCCTTCCTTCTGTCAGCCCACCTTGTTTTTTTGTCCCCCACTCCTTCTACTTCCCTATAGGGCAAGATAGATATCTAAATATGTATTATCACTTCTTTCAGAGAAATCTGATGAGAGTAAATTTCAAACAGTGATCACCTCTCTCCCTTCTTTCCCACACTTCATGTGATATAATTTGCTCAATACTGCCTCTCTTCTCCCTCTTCTCTCTTAATTTTTTATATCGTCCCAACAAAGTCAGCTTATACCTGAACTGTCAGTCTATGTTTACTCATTCTAATTGTCCTCATAGAGATATAGTTCTAAAAGTTACAAGTATTATCCCCCTCAGTAGGAAGGATAAACAATTTAACTTTATTGATTAATGTGCTTTCTATATTTTTTACCTTTCTTGTACTTCTCTTGAGTCTTACATTTGAAAACTGAATTTTCTGTTTTATTCTTTTATTTTCATGAAGAATGTTTGAAAGCTTCCTGTTTAATTTAATGTCCATTTTTCACCTGAAAGAGTATCCTAAGTTTTGCTGGGTAGTTGAATCTTGTTTGTAATACTAGACTCCTTTGCCTTCCAGAATCTCATATTCAAAGCTGCCTGATCCTCTCATGTAGATACCAATAAATCTTGTGTAATCTTGACTTTGACTCCTTGATAATTTAGTTATTTCTCTCTGGTTTCTTGTAATATTTTCTCCTTCACCTAAGAGTTCCAGAATTTGGTTTCAATATCCTGGGAGTTTTCATTTTGGGAAAGGAAGTTGTTGGTGGATTCTTTCAATTACTATTTTACCCTTGTTGAAGGGAACCAGGTATTTTGCCTTGGTAATTACTTGACAGATGCTGTCAAGGCTTTCTTTTTGGTCATGGCTTTCAGTGGTCCAATAACTTTTGAATTATCTCTCCTGCATCTATTTTTCAGAACAGTTGTTTTTCTAACGAGATACTCTACATTTTCTTTTCTGTTTTTCATTCTTTTGATTTTGTTTTATTGATACTTGATGTCTCATAGAGTCATCAGCTTCCATTTGCCCAATTCTAATTTTATGGAATTATTTTCTTCAGTTAGTTTTTTAATATCTTTTATCACTTGCTTGATTCTACTTTTTAAGGAGTTATTTTCTTCGGTGGATTTTTATACATCTTTATCCATTTTTTGTGCTTCCTTGATCAAGCTATTGACTCTTTCCCTGTGATTCTCTTGAATAACTGTCATTTCTTTTCAAATTTTTTTCTATCACTCTTATTTGATTTTTAAAATCATTTTTTGAGCTATTTCAAGGAGACTTTTTGGGCCTGTGACCAACTCATATTTCTTCTTGAGGCTTCACATGTAGAACACCTGACACTTTTGTTCATTTCTGAACAAAAGTTTTTCCTTCAATCACCATAGTCACTTTCAATGAATAGGGCTTTTTTTATGTTTTTTTTTCCTGTTTTGCTCATTTTCCAGCCTCATTTCATAACTTTTAAAGTTGTGCTCTACTCCTGGGGGACAGGGGGCACTATCTCACACTTCCTGTGTTGATGGCAAGGGCTTTACCACTAGCTTGCTATGGCAGGATTTCTGGGGCAAATGGTTGGCCTGATGTTTTTGGGTTACCTGACTTAATCAAACCTACCCTGGATCAGCCATGCCCAGTCACTTACCTGCTCTGCTGGGGCTGGAGGCCTCACAGTTAGCCTGCTGTTCTGCTAACCTGATTAGCTGAAACGGTGGGACTTTGGTGGCTGATCTGTGTTAGGGCTAATGGCCTCCCAATGGCTTACCCAGACACTGCCTGTACTGAGCTGCACTCTTCTTTTACCCAAATGAGATAGACCTTTCCTTCAATCCTTCTAAGTTATCTTGGGCTGGAAAACTTTTGCAGTCTTTCTTTTTGGGGATTCTATCTCTCCAGAATTTGTTTTCAAACTTGATTTAAAGTTATTTCAAGGGAATTTGGGATATTCAGGCAACTTCTTGTCTTTTCTCTACCATCTTGCCTCCAATTTCCTGGCATATGTTTTCTGAGAAAAAAAAGAGATGATAATGTTGATGTTAATGTGACCCGTTTGAAAGGATAACAAGTCCTACATACGATTGGAGATGAGGAAGGGATTAGAAAGTCATTCATGTGGGGTAGAACTGAGAGAGCACAATGTTGCTCACAGGAGGGTGGCAGTCAAAAAAAAGGAGTAGCTAGCTCTCATCATTCCAGTCTAATAGCACCACAACTATATTGTTATATATTGAATATATTTCACAAAAGGAAAGGAAAGGACATAGAGGAAGAGTTGATTTGGGGTCAGTGAAATTTTATTATAAATATTTTGATAACCATATTTCAGTTTAATCAATTTCCTTCTCTAATCCTATGTATTTTGTTTTAATTTTAAGATGAGCTCCTCAGGTTTCACCAGAGTACAGTGGGGTTCCATGACACAATCACAGATCATAGGATTTCCTGTAAAAAGAACTTCTGACAAAGTCTGGAACAGTGGAAGCTGCGCAGCAACACAGTGAAGGAGATTTCCGTTCCAGAGAGCCCTGAAAAACCGACCGCAAAGGTACCCCAGATGGGAGCAGAGTCCTGTCCTGCCGAGCGCTCCCCTCCTCCACCCCGGCCACGCAGCACTGAGAGGAGCGAGCAGAGCCCAGCAGGCGTCAGGGACCTGATTCTCCCTCGGCCAAGAAGGTCCCTCCACCCACAGATGCACAGGTCAGTGAGAGAGACTGGCTGAGAGGGGAGCAGGGGATCTCTGGGAATCAGACCCCCTGGGAAGCGGCCCCTGCGGCAGAGGCTGAGGCAGCTCAGCCAGAGACTCCCAGAGCGTGCAGGAGCTCCACCCCAGCCCCACAACAAAGGATCTCTGCAAAAACCCCCTGAGGGAACTGAGCCTGAGAGGCGGCCCTGCCCCCACCTGAGAACCAGCAGATAAGCCCCCATTGAAGAGCAGTCAAGCCTGCCTCCAAAAGCCCTGAGGCTGGGGAGCAGCATTTGAATCTCAGACCCCAAGCACTAGGGGGCAGATCTAGGCCAGGGGGTGGAGAGGACTCTCAGAAATCAAATAACTGACTGGGAAAATGCCCAGAAAAGGGAAAAAACTAAGACCATAGATGGTTATTTCCTTGAGAAGATCATTCCTCCATTTGACG
>JAQQSK010007305.1:0-14037 GCA_028658325.1 Potorous gilbertii
TTTATGTCCCTCTGCACCAGTCTACCTGTAGCACAGAGCATGTTATGCTCTAATTGCAAATAAAAGAATAATCTTCTCTGGATGGCAAGATTCTCCAATCCCTCTCATTCCCATATGACATCATACAAATTGTAACAACACCACAGAGCTTTGGAAGGGAAATATATGGCACTATCAAAGAGATTGATCTATCTATACAATGAAAAAGAAAAGTGAAAAAAGAAAAAGCAAAGTGGAGAAAACCTTCATATTGCCATGACTCTGAATGACATGCACCTCAAGGGTAGTTTGTTCATCCAGACTGTCTGTTAGTCTCTTGAATAGGAATACCAAATGGACAATGAGCTGAATCTAGAACTGAATAGGAGCAGACTGCATTTCATCTGAGATTTTGTGTGGCATTTTTAATAATTACAAACTGTTCATTTCATTAATGTTTATTTCTATTGATGACATGCTTTCCTATGAGTCATAGAATACCACCATTCAGGGGAAGGAAAAAAACAAAATTGTAATTAAAGGAATGTAAAAAAGGCATAATTTGGCATAAATAGCCCACAGTGGGTTACTAATAACTTGCCCAGGAAAAGGGCATGGAATCCATAGCTAGGTGTATATATATAGACCAGAAAGGACATGGCCAGTCATGTAGTGAGAATAAGGAACAACAGATGGATGGACATCAGCAAGATATTACAAGAACAAGAGGCACATTTATGGAAAGACAGACAAGCATCCGGGACAAAAAAGTCCCTTCTTAGCCACTAATGCACTATTAGTGACCTGTTTTACATGAGCCTTGGGTTCCTCGTGTCATGTTCCTTTCCTTTCAGAAATCTCTCCTATCACTGGAACATTTAGAAAGCGAGAAATCCTATGATTTGCCTGCTTCTATCTCAAACCTAGAAGGTGGTTGCTCATTATCTAACTTTAATCAAAGCATCTGATGGGAATAACAATTTTTGGTATGTGGACATAAAGACAGAATGCTCCTCCTGATAAGTTGGGTGAGGAGCAAGGAGGAGTGGTTTTGTGGAAAGAGATAGTCAAGTTCATCATTTTTACCTTCACAATAGTTCTGCTACATGTTCCCTCCCCTCCACTCACACAAATGTCACTCTGGTGTGTCTCCCTGCCTCAAGTCTCTCCTCACTCTAGTCCATCCTCCACTCAACTGCCAAAGTGATCTTCCTAAAACAAAGGTCTGACCATATCACACACCCAGCTACCCCTTCAATAAACTCTGGAGTCTCCTTGTCACCTCCAAAATCAAATACAAAATCCTGTTTAGTCTATAAAACTCTTTGTAACCCAGTCACTTCCAATCTTTCCAGTCATCTTATACTCCAATTACTTTTGAATGGAGAGATCCTGGACTTTTGGCTGTTCTCCCCATGGTACTCCATCTCTCAATTCTGTGTTTGTCACTGGCTGCCCCCCATGATTTAAATATGCTCACTTCTGTTCTCTGCCTTCCCTGGTTTCCTTTCAGATGCAGTTCAAATCCCATCTTCTGTTAGAGACCTTTCTTAATATCCCACCCTCTCATTGCTAGTTCCTTCTTTCTAAGATCACCTTCTATTTGCTGGTATCTATCTTCTATGCACATATTTGATTACATGCTGTTTTTTCCATTAGACTATGACCTCCTTGAGGGCAAGGACTATTTTTGCCTTTCTTTGTACTCCCACCTCTTAGCAGTGCCTGGCACACAGCAGATGCTTCATCATTGCTTGTTGACTGATTTATTGGATGTGTAGTTCAAGGACCTAGATTAGAAACCAAGTTCTGATTCCTATTACCTGTGTGACCTTGAGCAAGTCATTGAAAAATTTGCTTTAATTTCTTTATCTGTAAAACAAGGGAGTTGCACTGGAGGATCTCTAAAGTCCCTTCCACATCCAAATCTTATAACCCTAAGTTGTTATATATACACACAGTGCCTCAGGAGGAACCTGACTGGGGGAGGAGAGGGGGTGAAGAGGTAGCTGGAATATTTACTTAGACTGCTACATCTAATATAGCCACAAGATGATGCTCTAGGCTTGAGCTAAGGGCTCATGTAAAAACAACTATAGATGACCTATCAGTTCCAGCCCTGAGAGAAAGTCCTTGGTTACCCCAGTCCCTTCATATCTCCCCCTAGTCTCTATAACTCCCTAGTTGCCTCCAGTGTTAAAGGCCAAATTTCTTCATACTCTATAACTTTGTAACTCATTGCCCTCATCTCCCTTGGTTCCCAAATCTCTTTTTCCTCCTTATTAAGATTCCAAAGAATTACTCACTAAGAGATTCAATGTATTTTTTACTACTATGAAAATGAAAAGACTACTAGCATCTGATCAGAATTCCACATGGACAGCAGACCCTTTAGTTAAAGTGGGCATTTTTCTTCTTCCACATACACCCTCTCTTCTGTGTCTATTTTTTTTACAGATACAGAGAAAGACTTTTGGGGGAGGTGGAAGTTCTTCAGCAAAGGCTGAGTCTTTCAGGTTAAGTTTAAAATCTCCTAGGAAAAAGAGCAATCATCCCATTGACATCATCTTCTGCTCCCTAGGTGTAAGTTAATCAATAACTGCTTACTATGTGCCAGGCACTGTCCTAAGCACTGAGGATATGAAGAATAACAAAAACTATTCTTGCTTTCAAGGACCTTATAGGTTAATGTTTCAAATTGCTATATGAACCTCCTGGGAAGCCCCTTGGTGAGTCCTACTTTGTTTCCACACTACATGCTATCCATGGAGACTTCCCCTCCCAATCCTACCCAAGTGGTCAGGTGACTTCTGGACATCTTCTTTTGGAAGCAGCACCTTCCCCTGCCTTCTTCCTCCCAATACCCAAAAGAAAGAAAAATACCTGAAAGGCATCTGGTGTAAGTTCAAGCTCAAATTCAAGCTGAAACAGAGCACTGCTTTCTGCCCTTTTTTAAAGGGACCCCTCACATTGACAAAGGGCTCTGTTTGACCTCTGTGAACTCTTTTTACCAAAGTCCTGAGTCTTTTACCTTTAACTTTTTTCTTCAACAGAACACAGAGATATCAACATACAAAGATAACAAAATGCCCCCCATGTACAGTAGGAGACTGAGACAGCAGATGCTACATTCCTTTGATCTTAACTGCTATTTCTCCAGGGAGTTTAGCGAGGAGGCCAGGTGGATAGGGACTTCATTTCTGATGCAGATGCTAACCCATGGACTACATAGTCACTAACTGTGGTCCCCTAGAACTATTCCCTCTCCATTGATCTCTGGGGGTAAGCCCCTTTTCTCATCCTTTTGGTGCCCAGGGATGGCATTGTCATAGAAGATGTTTGATTATAGGCATAACCAGGAGGTGGAGAAGGAAATGACAAACCACTCCAGTATCTTTGCCAAGAAAACTCCAAATGGGGTTATGAAGAGTCTGAAATGACTGAAACAACTGAATAATAAAATCCTTTCCCTGAGCTATAGTTTCTAACCTAGTGTTCCTGGCTTGATATGGATAGGGTCCCAGTACTAGTTTTGTCTGGAAAGGCAAAAATCTTCCATTTTCCCTATTCATTCTGAGGGGGAAAAGTAAGAAGAGGAAGAGGAGAAGCCTAAGGTAAATAAAATAAAGGCAGAAAAATCTCAAGGTTCAGGAAACAGGTTTAGAAGACCAATTGCCCAAGAATTCTTCTTTGCTATCAGTTTAAATATTCAAGGCATAAAGATTTCTCATAGCAAAGGACAATATGGTATAAGAAAAAAAATTTAAAAGTTTGATAGCCAATATTCCCAATGAACATTAAGCTATTAAGAACTACTCTTTGGTTCTGGTCATTTATTAGTACCAAAGTCATCATCTAACCCACATCTCTTCTTCTTGATCACAAGAAAAGAATCAGAGAATTTCTAAAACGATTCATAACATTAAGATAAACTGTCAGCCATATTTCATTGATCTGCCGGTTTTAGAAAACTGATGATCCTTTTAAATCATACCTCAGTTTTCAAATGTTTATGATTTCACATTTTCTTAGTTTTTCTCTCTTTAGTCATAAAATACATATGTATAAATTAAGGGAGATGCCCAGTATACTTTAGTTCTGAAATCTCTAGCAAGGTTCACAATCTTTTTGGTGCCCTTGAAAGTATGTTTCTTTACATTCATATGTCTCCATTTTTAAAAAATAGAAGCTCTTTCTCTGCCTCTTCATAACACAAATCTGTGCCCACACAAGTAAGACATCACTGCATGTTATTAACAGAGATCCAGTTGCACAGATTTTTAACAAAGATCGTTGTCACTCCAAAACTATCCCAATTCCATCTGAAAGCTGTCTTTACACATAAATGTTAACAACGCGTATTGAAGCCAAGGTTTTATTTTTCTATTTTCATTAGGTATCTAAATGTTCATCTGTAACAGAGACATCTTATAGCCTTTGTCATTTCTTACTTTATACAAACATTTTTTTCTGTCCTTTTCATAATAAACTTCTCCTTATGAAAAGGAATTTATAGACGCAGTGCACTTTGTAATAGCATTCTAACCACAAACCTGGAACCTACAGGCCCCGCCCCAATATATGCAGTATCTGTGTGAGAGAACAGGCATATACAAAAGTATATCCAAGATGTCAATGAGTAAGATACATAATTAGGGATAACTCATGACTCTGGAATGTACACCTTCATGTCCTTGGTCTCTTTCGGGAACAGTCTTCACAACAATTCACTGATAAATTAAGCCACTTCTCTCCTGGCTCCTATTCCCAACTCTTCTTGGCTGTTGAAGCAGTGTTAAGTTCCTTCAGCAAAACATAAGCCTTAGCCTGGGAAATGCAGAGTTTGGGGTTTTTTTCTTTTCCAGATAGACCCCTTGAATAGGCTCTGAGTGATTTCCAAATCCCACACAATGGATGACAGTTTAGGGAAATGTAAAGGTAGAACCTTTAGTTTTCAATCAGCTCTGTCAAACTGCAAAGCATTCCTTTCAGTTAGCTCTTCCAAGTATTCTTCAGTACGTTCTTCAAAGCAGGAGGTGGCAGTGCATGTTCTGAGGGCTTGCTATGACTTTGTTCTACAGACAATTCTTAGACCCAGCTTCTAGTACTTTTACCAGATTCACACAGAGAACTGTTTGAATCAAAGGTCTTATCTTGACCAATTCTATGACTCTAAAATAAGGTCCAAAATAGGGTATGAAATTATTCAAGTTTGCCTTATGAAGAAAAATCAAAATCTATATTTTTCTGCATCAAACCACAAGTAGGTGATATACAATTTTCCCACTCTCCAAACACTTTTAGGTATCAGGGTTTCTTAACTGTCAACTTTAAAGTCCAATATTAGTCCATAAAATAAATGCTGGGAAAATGGACACTTCAACCATCTTTAGTCCTAGTGTCTTCTCTCTAAGAGATTACCTTCTCACAAATGTCCCCAATTCATCTTTCCCTCAGCAAAACTGTCCACAAATGAAAGGAACACTACCTTATACATAAATTGGTACATGCAAGATAACTGTAGAGTACAATAGATGGAAAGGTACGTTGAAAGAGAAAGTTGTGTTTGTCCTTCGTTTTCGAAGAGGACCATGATATCAGACTGCGTAAGGTCGCCAGCCTCCCTTTTTCCTCCAGAGCCATCTGTGTCCAGTAGTCAGATATTCATCAGGATGACTGAAGATGACCCAAGTTGGCCATTTTAGGTTAAGGTCTTAGCAGATTCTCACTTTGAGGGAGATACACCTATTCAATGAAAGGAAGAAAAAGGATTAGCAAATCAAAGGGTGAAGAAAGTGATGGCCAGTTGATTTTAGGCTATATCTCCTTGTGAAGAAGAGTTCCCCATTATGTTGGAAGCTTTGTAGAAACAAGGTTTTCTTTTTGATAAAGGAATCTGGTGGGGTCTTGCCTTTGATTTTCTTTATTGCCTTTGGATTGGGAAAGGCCATTTCAAGTACCAAGATATTTGCTAAATACTCAGCAAACAATAATCTTTTATGAAATTTGTAAAATGTTCTTTGTTAACCAAGTCTTTAAAATTCTGTATCTGGGGCTAGTTGTGACTTTTGCCTGTGCGTATGAGATTGTGGGATCTGTGCCACGATGACTCTTTTGAAACTCTTTAGAATAGAGCACCACAAAGCAAGTGACTGGGCAAGCTTGTGCCTCTCCAAGATGCAAGAGAACTTCTGAATGGGGAATATGAACAAGGTGCTCAAAATACAATTCAGCTTATTTACTGAGAATGCCAAGTTGTTTTTTTTTTAAGTGGAAGTGAGAAGGATTACAGGGACCAACAAATTCCAGGGGATAGATAGACAAACAGATAGACAACATGTTCTGTCTTATTATAACTCCTCTCCCCATCTATTCCACTAACCAGATGGTAGGGAAATAAATGTTTTTTATTGAACATTGATTTATTTTTTAAATAATATTTTATTTTTCCCCTATTACATACAAAAATCAATTTTTAACATTTGGGGTTTTTTCAAGTTTTGAGTTCTAAATTCTATCCCTTCCCCTGCTCCCCTGCTCCCCTGCTCCAAGATGGTAAACAAACTGTTATAGGTTATAGATGTGCACTCATTTCCATATTAGCCATTTTGTATAGAAAGTTTTGAGAAAGAAGAAAGAGGAAGCAAAGAATGAGATAAGAAAACAAAGAATAAAAGGAAGAAAGGGAAAGAAGTGAAAAATAGTATTCTTCACTCTGTATTTAGACAACATCATTTCTTTTTCTAAAGGCAGATAGCATTTTTCCTCACGAGTCTTTTAGGATTGTCTTGTATGACTGTATTGTTGAGAAGAGCCTTATCATTCACAGTTCTTCATCATCCAATACTGGTGTTATATCTACAGTGTTCTCCTGGTTCTGCTCACTTCACTTGGTATCAATTCATGTAAGTCTTTCTAGGTTTTTCTAAAATAGTTCTGCTTTTCATTTGCTAAAAGATAGTAATATTCTATTACAATCATATACCACATATTCTTTAGCTGTTCCCCAATTGATAGGTATCCCCCCCAATTTCCAATTCTTAGCTACTACAAAAAGAGTTGTTATAAATATTTTCATACAAATAGGACCTCCCTTGCTCTTTTTTATCTGTTTGGGATACAGACCTAGCAAATGGATCAAAATATATGCACCATTTTGTAACCCATTGGCAATAATTCCAAATTGCTTTCTAGAATGGTTGGATCAATTCATAACTCCACCAATAGTGAATTAGTGTTCCTTTTTCCCACATCCCATCCAAAGTTTATCATTTTCCTTTTTTATCATATTAGCCAATCTAACAGGTGTGAAATGGTACCTCAGAATTGTTTTAATTAGCATTTCTTAATCAATAGTGATTTCGAGTATTTTTATATGACTATATATATATATATATATATATATATATATATGTATATATCTGATCTCTTCATCTGAAAACTGCCTGTTCATATCCTTTGACCATTTGTCAATTGGAAGATGCCTTCTATTCTTATAAATTTCGTTCAATTCTCTATATATTTTAGAAATAAGGCCTTTATCAAAGATACTTGTAAAACTTTTCCCCTAGTTTTCTGCTTTCCTTCTCATTTTGGTTGCACTGGTTTTGTTTGTGCAAAAATGAGAAATAGATGTCTGATTAGCTATTAAACAAGGACTGCGTGTGTATTCAAAAGGCACTCACTGGTCAAAATGTGTCTCTGTCTTTCTTTCTTTTCCTGGATAGGACCTGCTATAAAATTGTGGGAAGGGAAAAAGATCTTGGGTTCTCTCCATTGAGGCCAACATGTGGCCAAAGAATTTATGGTTCTTTGTTGCTTTTAGATAAAAGAGTATTCTTTGGTTCTTTGTTGCTTTTAGATAAAGGAGTATTGGAGAAGGCTATAATTCTGTGAACTTTAAGAAGTCAGAATTGCCAGACACTATAGGTCTACAAACCAGAACCCAAGCCTGATTTTGCTGGCAGCCCAGTCAAGTGAAGAAACAGTACATTCTCAAGAAAGCCAGCTCAATGAAAACTGAAGGTGTGATTTGCAGTCACTATGCCATACTAAAAAGTGAACTTGTTGGGGCAACTTTGTATCAGCTGCTTTAAGCTTGAGCCTATTCTTCCAAGGGAATGACATAATAGAAGGGAGAAAGAACATGCTCCTAATTTGGAGGAATTATTTATACTCCTGTTTGAACTGTATCTTCTGAGTAAGTATCCCTTTTAAAAAGTTAATTTGTTTAAAAAAAATTTAATTTTATTTGTAAATCTTACTGGAATACTAGCCATTGAATCATCTAATGATATAAAAGAGATACCATCTGTAATTTGTGTTTTACATTAAGAAGAGAGGGCAGCTAGGTGATGCAGGGGAAAAAGCACCAGTGCAGGAGGCAGGAGGATCTGAGTTCAAATCTCACCTCAGACACTTGACACTCACTAACTGTGTGACTTTGGGCAAGTCACTTAACCCGAATTGCCTCATCCTGGGTCATCTTCAGTCATTCTGATGAATATCTGGTCACTGGATTCAGGTGGCTCTGGAAGAGAAGTGAGGCTGGTGACCTGCACAGCCCTCCTTCACTCAAAACAAAGTCAAGTGCAACTCATGTCATCATTTCTCTGAAGGCATGGTCTTCTTCAGCAACAAAGGATGAACACACATTAAGAAGATCATACCAGAATGGCAGTTTGATCCAAAGGCATTTTAAAAAGATACCACAAATCTCTTAAATGTCTCAGAAGAAAGCACAGAAAAGCAGGATAACTTTGAAAGCAATGTGTAGCATTTATTGCACAGTTTTTCAAAAAAGTAAGCAGTGTGAAATGGAAATTCATGGTTTCATATTGAATCCTCTCTTTGTTTTGTGATGTGTAAATAGATACTTTTGAGTTCTTTTTTGTATTTAAGTTCAAAATGAATAAAAAATTTCCAAAAGAAAGTAAAGTGCATGAATTCACAAGGGAAATAAGTAAAGCCTTTTAGTCTCCTGGAAAATCAGCTTTGGGCACATCACATACACAAACAAAAACACATACACATATTTCTCTTCTTATCTTTGCTTGATCAGGAAGCCTTTCCTCAGAAGTCTTCTCAGAGCTCCCTTTACTTCTTTGTTCCTCAAAGTGTAGATGAAAGGATTAGCCATGGGGGTTATGACACAGTAAAAGAATGTCAGGAACTTGGACAAATCTTGGGAACCACTTGCTGAAGGTTGCATATAGATGTAGATTCCAGGACCATAAAAAAGAAACACTACTAATAGGTGTGAGGAGCAGGTATTGAAGGTCTTGTGCCTTCCATCAGCAGAGGGGATTCGGAGCACAGCTTGAATAATATAGTAGTAAGAAATGGAGATCATGGAAAGAGGACCCAAAATCAAGAAGGTAGCAACCACTGCCAAGGTAATCTCATTGACTGTGGTGTCCACACAGGCCATTTTAATGAGACTGGGCAATTCACAGAAGAAATGGTCCAGTGCTCTGTGATCACACAAGGGTAGCTGGATTGTGAGTGTGGACTGCAGCAATGAGTTGACCAAACCTATAAGCCAGGCAGTGATGGCCAACTGTAGGCAGAGCTGGTAATTCATGATAACAGAGTATCTCAAAGGTTCACAGACAGCCACATAGCGATCCAAAGCCATCATGCCTAGAAGAACACATTCGGTACAACCTAACCACTGAAACACATAGACTTGGACTACACAGCCCACATAAGTGATTGTTTTAGTTGGACCCCCTAAGTTGACCAGCATCTGGGGTACAGTGGTGGTGGTAAAGCAGACATCCAGAAAGGAGAGGTTAGTGAGGAAAAAATACATCGGGCTTTGAAGCTGAGTATCAAGTTGGGATACCAGGATAATAGCAATGTTCCCTACCAGAGTGAAGGTGTAGGAGGTAAGAAGGATGAGGAAAAGGGGTAGATCTAGCCATGGGTAATTGGAGAAGCCCATTAGAAGGAAATTATCCAGAAAGCTTCCATTTACATACTGCATGTCACTTTGCTGTGAGTTATCTGCTGGCATCAATGAAGACAAGAGTGAGAAAAACCCAGGGCAGGAGAAGTTCTGAAATCAATGGAAAAATGTGAGGATTGAAGATTCAGGTATCTGCTTACCTAAGGGTGGTAGCAAGTATAACATACTATTCTTCATAGGAAGCAATAAGAAATCACAATTTACAAGAAGAAATATTTTAACCTACTGAAGGGTCTTTCCCTGAAACAATAAAACTTTTAAAGAAAATATAAATCTTGATGAAGAGTAAGTGAAATAATAATTTAAATTATTGAAAAGGGAGTTTGAAGAGAAAGTCAATTGTTTCACTAGTACTGTCTATGGAAATGGTAGCCAGAAAAACTGATAAAGACATCTGGTCAACTTGGGAAGGCACTTTCTTTATTCTATCATATATTTACCTAGCAAATTACTGAAAGATTTGCAAATTACTGAAAGATTCCATGAGCAGTTTTCCCTTCCAGTAAGAGAATACTTTAGTCTCCTATTAGTTTTCTTGACATGTATAGTTCCAGTTGTAAATTTTCAAGCTCCATTACAGTTATCCTTTTATGTCTCATGAAGTGGGAATAACCCCGGATTCTTAAAGGATATGCTATCTTATGCAACTTTTAATAAGCACCTATAGAGGACAATAGTTTTATTATTGGACTGTGGGTGTTCGTTCTTTCTCCTGAATCCTATCTTTAGCAGTACCTTTTATAATTTTTTTTTCCTTTATATATGCACATTGCGTTTTGCAGTTAGTTCTAATTTGTATCT
Organism: Potorous gilbertii; assembly: GCA_028658325.1. Lineage (NCBI taxonomy): Eukaryota > Metazoa > Chordata > Mammalia > Diprotodontia > Potoroidae > Potorous > Potorous gilbertii. The sequence continues at coordinate 10,751 of JAQQSK010007305.1, forward strand.
TTAATGCGTAGAATTCCCCTCTGGGTTATTCATTTCAACTTTCACACATGTTGAAAGTTGAGTCCTGAAATCTTTTCTCAGGATTACAAAGTGCTTTTATATACAGTATTCTTTTATTTGATCCCTACAACAACTCTGAACTAGATTGAAGATAGATATTTTCCCCTTATTTATAGAAGAAGAAGAATGAAGAGAAGGAGAAGGAGGAGTATGGGAAGAAGAAGGAGGAGAAGAAGAAACTGAAGTTCAGAGAGGTAAAGTGGTCACTTAATTAGTAAGTGGTGGAGCAGGGTCTCTAATTAGGTCTTCTGACAAAAAGTCCAGTACTCCACCATGTTGTCTTTATTCAAATTAACATATAAAAACACTAAAGACATACATATTATTGCAAGCAGTGGTTCTGCAAATGCCTCTTAAATTATATTTGTCTAATCATCTGGATGATACATTACCTCAGATTCAGGGAGAACTGGCTACATGTCCCATCTCTGACACATACCATATCATCCTGGGAACATCACTTAAACTCTCAGTGTGACAGGCATCTCTTTAGGACAGTTGCTGATCTGTATTAGTGGAGGAAGCTTTTTCACCAAAAATTCTAATAAAATCAAAGACCTGGATTTAAAAAAAATTTCTGCTATTATTATTGAAAAGATTATCCCATAGAATATGTTCAGAGTAGTCATTCCTGGATCCAGGTGACCATTTGGAAATTTTGAGTCTTCTTATTAGATGCAGAGCCACTACAGTCAATGAGTCAGTGAATGTACAAAAGAATAGAATGATAGTACAGAGCTGAGGTGAAATATAAAATGTCTAATCAGCAATTCCCAGACTACTTCATGTTTTCATGAAGTTTAAGTATCATATTCCCAGCACAACGTATCACTAGTTAAAATTTAATTTGCTGAATACTACTCAGTTAATATACACTTGTGATTCCATGTTTAGCATTTTTTTGCGCATAGGAATAAATTACCTGTACCATAGCTGATTTGTATCTTTGTACTCCCTTTTTACTCTCCACTTTGGGGAAAATCTTTTGATATTAACCAATAAGTAAAGACATCCCCAGGATCCCCAGGAGAGAACCTAAAAGAGTCATGAATATGAGGATAAGAAACTGAACACCTTCCATTAGAAGTAGGCTCCCTAAGATTGAACACAGTTCAAACTGCATATTTAGGTATAGAATAGGGAATGAGTACAATACCCTATCTCTTGTGGTTATCAGCAGGAGAAGTAGTTAGATAATGATTATCACATCATCAACAAAGAGGATAAAATTTTAAGTATGGGAAATTCTGTGAAGAGCAGAATTTACTGTGTAGGAAAACAAGGACCAATTAATAGGTGAAAGAAGCTGGTTCATCTCAATGGTTTTTGTGTTCACCGAGGGGATAATGCAGGGTGGAGAAAGCTGCTTAAAACAGACTAAGAAAATATGCAAAATGTTGGAATATTAGTCAGTATCTCTAAACTCAATTCAATGTCATTTCTTTCTTCTCTCTCCAATGGATATGTACCCTAAATTTGTTACTCCATGATTAAACTGCCCTCTGTGTGAGTACTGCTTTTAAAAAGATGTGGGATCCTCAAGTCATTCTTAGGGGTAGGAAAACCAATGGATTATCTTACTCTAAAAACTAAGTAGAGAATTCTAGGATTCATTTGATTCTTAAGACTTGCCATTTCTACTATTCTATATATGTTTATCTCTGAACTCTGTGAGAAAAAGAGGTCCACCGTATTCCAGAAAATACTGAATCTGTGCCCTCACTTCAAATTCATCACTTGGCCTTAACTCAATTTTCTCCCGAAATTCAATACTGTATCAGTTCCTATGGCCTAGTGACAGCCTTTGAGCCAAACACACATCTTCAAAATCATTCCACCATCTAAAACCTTTCTATATAAACTCCCTGATTCCCCAGAACTCAGTCCCTTTCTTAAATTTGCCTGTAGGGAAGTATTGAGGTTTTGCACTAACCAGAATAAAATGCAAAAATAAAAAGAAATATACATAATAAAAGAAGACATATGGATGAGGAAAGTAGAAGGCAATGACCTTGTCTTCTTTGATTAACTTTTGCTCTTTCACACCTTCAAATATATGACAAAGAAGCTTTGGAATTTAAAGTGAAATTTGTTGTCTCAATTCTACAAATTCCTCTTAGATATTTTGTTTACTTATTGGCCAGAGACTCCAAAATATCTATTTGACAACATAGGCTCCCATTCAGGAATGGAATACGTATTAAAAGGCATTTTCTAACCCCAAGTCAGATGGTAGTTTGGGACCATGGTCTTCAGATCAGCACCCAATACACTGAGTAAAAAGAGAATAAATCTGTTCTCATTTTTAAGAACTCTCTGAGTCATTCTTCTGTCCTTTGTTAGCTCCTTCTGGCTACATTCAGTTCATTATAGCTAGGTGCTAGAAAAGATGTAAGCCTGCTTTTGTCCATAGACCTTTTCTAGGGAAAACACTTTATTAGTTGGGGGCAGCTCAGTAGATGTTCTTTAAAAGAAATGCCTCAGTATATGCTATTCAACAGCATTTGGAGGCCCCAAGATCATTTGGAATTCTCAGAAGAGATGCTGTGATGCTCAACAAAGATTACAAATGCACCACTCAGAAGAAAGCAGTGAGGCAATATCACTAACAATCACAGGGAGCAGGATGAAGCATGAGTGACCCTAGTCTCAATAGTACCCTCATTGCATGGATTTTAGGCATGTGTGTCCTCCATATTACTTTGGCCACATCGTTTCTTGGAAGTTATCTTTTCACAGAAGTTGTCTAGCCACACATCCTTAAATACATAGGTAGTATGTGTGTTTACTGTTCAATTTATTCTCTATGTGTGTGCCTTTCCCTGCGGTGGTATGATAACCTGCAGGATCATGTGTGCCATGTGGGTACCTCATACATGCATAGGGAATTTTTTATCATTTTAGCTGCTATGCTGTTTAATTTCATTTTCATTCATTAATTCCCATTAAATATCATTCATTAACTCACACTCATAATGTTTTGTATGTATGGCCGGTAAAAGTAATTACATCAAAATTGACTTGTGAACTGTTTTTGTGAGTAGATGATAACTCAAAAATGCCTTAGTCCTAGGAAAGCTTTTGGAAGGTCCATTTGTAAATAGATGTCCCCCCCTCCCCACATCTACTTTACTTTCCATTCTCCCAAATGTCACTTCCCTGCTTGCTCATACACATCTTCAAAACTGGGTTTGTTCTAGATGCACAGGAGTCAACTTAAAAAGGTG
>JAQQSK010007306.1:0-14036 GCA_028658325.1 Potorous gilbertii
ATGGGGAATAGAAAGTTATCTGGCCCTACAGGACAAAAGAGAAGATGGGGTAAGGGAAGGGAGGGATGATAGAAGAGAGGGCAGATTGGTGATATGGGTAATTAGAATGTCCAGTGTATTGGGGAGGGGGAGGGGACAAATGGGGAGAAAATTTTGGAACCCAAAATCTTGTGAAAATGAATGTAAAAAGTTAAATAAAAATTAAAAAATAAAAATAAATCCAGAAGAAAAAAAAAAAAGAAAAACCACCAGCATATCAGCCAAAGGTTACCATATAGTGTAATGTTTTACAACCACAGTCTTCTGCCTTTGAAAAGAAGGGAGAAAAATTGCATAGTTTTCAAATGCTAGAAATCTGCTCTCTGTATCCAACAGAGATTCATTTTGTGTTGCATATGTAATAGTGAAAGCTGAAAGTCTTCAGTGGGCCAAGGGGAACTGTCACACTTTGACTAGGATATACAAGTGCCCTGTCCAAGGTCTGTTTACAGCAGAGCAGTGACCTTGTCATCAAAGATCATAGGATTTGGAGCTGGAAAAGACCTTAGAGACTATATGATCCCAAACCTTCCTATTAGAGAGATAGGAACTGAGGTTTAGAGAGAAGAAGATACTTGCCTAAAGTCCACAGACATAGAGAAGCAGAGCTCAGGTTCAAACCTAGGTCTTTGGACTCCAAATGTAGTGTTCTTGTTATCCAACTACAATGAATTCTTAGGATTCTTAGGATGGAGCCCAGCTCCATCTTCGTGTATTTCCAGACCTGGCCCAAATCCCATTTTTTTTTTTCACAATCTCACTAATGGTTATAATTAAACAGGTATAAAACTGTGATGAACATAGGGCAGGAGGCCTAGCTCACCAGCCCTCACCACAGCAGGGAGCCTAGCCCCATATGATTCAGCCTCACTACTGCCTACAGGAACCCTGCCCACTGCCCTTGGCCAGGGAGGGTCAGGCAACCTGAGCAGTAATTAGCACTGGGGAAGTGGGATGAGTTAACAAGAGTAATTACCCATCCATAAAAAACCCTCTCATAGTACGGAGAATCCCAGGTCTCAGGGATCCTTGGCCTTTGTGGGGATGGTTAGATATTTGAGGATATTGCCATGCATAGGTCACCTCCTCCATGAGGTCCTCCTAGACCCCTTCCACCACCTCAGGTGAAAGGAATTACTCCTTCCTGCTTCTCTCCTTTGCTCTCACAAACTTTTATATGCTAATTATTGGTGTATCCTGTGGTACTTGGAAGACCTCTATATTTGGAATCAAAAGATGTGAGTTAAAATACTGGTTTAGCTACTTACCAGCTTTGTGACTACAGCAAGTCACTTAACATCTAATCTATTTATATCAGAATCTCCAATTTAAAGGGATTTGGGGTGCATCTAGTCCAACTGGTATATGAATGGGAATTTCCACTCAAAAATATCTCAAAAGAATGTTAATATAGCCTTCACTTGATGAACTGAGGTAAGGGAGAAGGGTAGAATCAGTCACCTCTCAGGGCAACCCATTCTAATTCAGTATAGTTGCAGGTGTTATGGAAAATAAGGCCTGCTAATACATTATTGGTGGAACTGTAAATTGGTCAAACCATTGAGAAAAGCAATTTGAAATTATATGGTAAAAGTGATTAAAATGTTCCTATTTTTTAATTCAGAGATCCTACTTCAAGGCGTATACCCCAAGGGGGCCAATGACAGAAAGATATATACTAAATTATTTATAGGAGCACATTTTATGGTAACAAAGAACTGGGAATGAAGTAGATGCCCACTGCTTATGTAATAGCTGAGCAGGTTGCAGCACCTGGATTTGATGAAATTTTGCTACACTGTAAGGAAACAGAGAAGTACAGGAAGACTTGCATGAACTGATTCAAAGTGAAATAAGTAGAATCAGTGTGTTAACATTATATCTTGTTCTGGTCCTCTGACCACCCACTTCTCTTCCAGTTAGTATAGTAAGTAAGTTTATAAATAGCCAATATAAAGGGACAGTAGCAGAAAGTAAAATTTCAAAGAGGAAGCTAGAAATTATGTACAGGCTATCACAAACATCAAAGGAACATAATTTGCAAAATATATCATTACACCCTTGAAAATATGTGCTAAATCAGAGAAAGTCATCTAGGTCTTGCTATCAGGGTATGGGGCCTTATAATATAGTTCCAAGCATCCACAGTAAGATCCACAGAACACCAAATGATACCGATAATTTTGAGAAGATGTGGACATGTTAACTTCAAAGTTTTACTGACAATAAGATGATTCAGATATGTTAATGAACTAACTTATTAGTGGTAGTCCCCCACCAAAACTCTATGAAAATGACACCTTAGACTTCTGCCCCCCTGACCCCTAGAAGATTTCTCTATTTGGTCCATATTGCCGGGTGCTCCGAACTCCAATCCGTGGTTATGTGAGTGATTCTCTGAGCCTCTCTCATTCTTGTATATTACTGCCTACCTTCCTCCACCATCTCATCACTGTCATCATCCTGTCTACCTCTGTGACTTATTAAAGTGTAATTGTGCCCTTCGTCCCCCCTGCCATTGTACCCTTTCCCTACAAGTACCCAAAGAACCAGGCATGCCTGCTCCACTTCATAATTTCATAGATTAATTAGCTCGATCAGGAAAACAATATATAGTCACTGCAACAAACAATCTAAACGGAAAGAAGACCAAAACAGTTGAAACTGAATGCTGTGACATGATCATGACCATGCTTGGCCCCAAGGAAGAAAAATGAGATGACATTTTTCTCTGATAGATGGAGACTGTTGCTGGTTGTGTAATATTGTACATGGTATCAGAGTTTTCTGATGTACTGGCTAGTTTTGCAGAACTGTTTTTCCCCTTTTAAAAAATATGTTATTAAAAGTAATGGCTCTCTTTTGGGGAAAAGACAGAGAGATACACTGGGAAATGTAAGTTACATAGAAATGAAATATAACAATAACATTTTTTAAAAAATGAATCATCCTAACTGTTGGGACATATTTTCTTACATTGAGCCTAAATGTGACTTCCTCTAGCTCCCATTCATTTCTTCTGTCCAAATTGAGCGTTGTGAGTAGATGTGAGTAAAATGTTTAGATCAGATGGTCTTCTGACTGTAAAAAACTATTAAACTGCATGTTCAAACCCCACCTTCATTAGATTGCAAGATCCTTGAGAAAAAGGATTGTGTAATAGCTATCTCTGAAGCAGCCCAGAGGCTAGAACAGAATTATTCATCTAGTAAGTGATTCAAAAAAGTTTTTTTTTTAATTTTAATAGTATTAGAGATATAGTGGCTTGAGGATGATTCAGTTTGACTAGAGTTGGTGCCCAAGTGGAGTCCAGCATAAGATTGCCTCCTGTAAGTTATCATACAGTAGGAAAAGCCCTGGATTTTGGTGTCAGAAGTTTATGATTTTGTAGTTGTTGGCTAAATGACCTATGTTCACCTGTCCAGATCTCAGTTTCCCTATCTGAAAAATGAGTGAGTTGTACTAGATGAGATTATCTAAATTTCTTTCCAGCTCTGAGGCTCTGCGGTTTTTAGTGTTTAGGAAACCAATTCCTTTGCTTCCTAGGCATAGCTACAGACAGGCAAGAGCACCAAGAAAGGACTGCCTGGAGACAAAGGTGTCAAACCTTACCTTTCTCAATGTCTCTTAAATCTCGCTTCAACAAGGTTAGGAATCTATCGTCTCTAGAAATGAAAACATCTTTAGGAATTCTTTAGGAAGTTGTAAATAGAATTTTTATTTCAGGTAGGGGTTAGAATAATGTATGATAAGATTACTTCTAGTTGTAAGGTTCTGTTAGAAAGAAAATGGGAAAATAAAGCATTGGAATTATGGGCCAGGAAAGCTGAAAAAAAGAATCTCAGCTTCACCTTTTCTTCATATCCCTCAACACTTTCCAAATCTCAGTTCCTTTTTGAGGATATCTAAAAGTCTCTAGTTCTAAATGCTTTCTCCAGGAAATCTTGCTTGGTTCACCTTCCTCTCTTCTTGCCTCAGAACACACTCGGGATGATCTAGCTCAACTCATTATCACTTCTTTTCCTCCTTACCCTGGAGAAACCCCCACCTTGAGGCTCTGATCTCCTATGCTTCACCTCACTCACATTTGAAATGGTTCTCTGGACTTTTCTTCAACAATTACTTTGTCCCTAAACAGATCCCCTTTCCAACCTCTCCTTCCATTCTCCACATGTATAATTCCCTTTATGTATTGTCTTCTCTTGTTAGGAAATAAGCTCCTTAAAGATGTGGGGAAATTGGCACACTAATACATTGTTGGTGGAATTGTGAACTTATCCAACTATTCTGGAGAGCAATTTGAAACTATACCCAAATGGCTATAAAACTGTTCATACCCTTTGACCTGGCAACCTCTACTAGGTCTGTATCCCAAAGAGATCAAAAACACAGGAAAAGGACCTATATGTACAAAAGTATTTATAGCATTTTGTGGTGGCAGATACTTGTAAATTGAGAGGATGCCCATCAATTAAAGAATAGGTGAACAAGTTGTGATATATGAATGTAATGGAATACAATTGTGTTATAAAAAAATGATAAACAGGTTGATTTCAGCAAAACCTGGAAAGATTTACGTGAACTGATGCAAAGTGAAAGGAGCAGAACCAGGAGGACATTGTACACAGTAACAGCACCACTGAGCAATGATCAACTATGAATGACTTAGCTGTTATTAGCAATACAATGATCCAAGACAATTCCAAAAGACTCATGATGGAAAATGCCATCCATATCCAGAGAAAGAATTGATGGAGTCTGGATGCAGATCAAAGCATACTGTTTTAACTTTTTGGGAGGTAGTTTTTTCTTTTCATTTTCTTTCTTTTTATACAACTTGACTAATGGGGAGACAGAGAGAGAGAGAAGGAAGGAAGGAAGGGAGGAAAGAGAGAGAATGAAAGAAAGAGAGAAAGAAAGAAAGGAAGGAAGGAAGGAAGAAAGAAAGAAAGAAAGAAAGAAAGAAAGAAAGAAAGAAAGAAAGAAAGAAAGAAAGAGAGAAAGAAAGAAAGAACGGACATAAGCTCCTTGAGGGTAAGGACTGTCTTATTTGCTTGTATTTGAATTCCAAGAACTTAACACAACACTGAGCACATAGTAAGCACTTAATAAATGCTCTATCTAGCTACAGCTAACCTTAAGGTTAACCCATTCACAGTTTAGTCCCTAAGCACTCATGCAGTTTGGACCAGATTCAGTCCAGGGCAGGGGTGGAAAGCCTATGACCTTGAGGCCATATGTGACCCTTTAGGTCCTCAAGTGCAGCCCTTTGAGTGAATCCAAACTTCACAGAACAAATCCTCTTAATAAAAGAAAACTTGGACTCAGTCAAAAGACTGTACTCAAGCACCTAGAAGGCCACATGTGGCCTCAAGCCTGCAGGTTCCCCAGCCATGGTCTAGGGGAACCTGACTTCTAGCAAGAGGTGCTAGGCTCCCTGTTCTCACACTCATTAAACCTCCACCCTGGCACTCCCAATGACAAATTATTTAAACCTCAGTGATGGTTCACATCTAGGGATAAAAACAATGACAATAGTCACAGCATTTATATAACCAGCCAGTCTCTAAGCACTTACTATGTGTCAGGCAATGTATTAAGGATACAAAGAAAGATGAAAACATGGTCTTTGTCCGCAAGTAGATTGCATTCCACTAGGGGAGGCAAAGTTGGAGTCTTTCACTGAAAACTCCCTCTTCTTCCCTTCTCATCTCACGTCACTCCAATGTCTTCCTCTACTTCCTTCACCCCAATTTCATAGGAAGATACAGCTCTTCTTTCCTTGGCCATCCCCTCTACACACCCTCTCCTTCATCCCATTCCATTCTGTTGCTTCCAAAAGATTGCTCCTGAGAGAAATGATTATTTTTCTCATATTAATAATCAATTATTGAATTAGAACCAGGATTTTTCAGAATCCTGCAGGTTGTTCAACCTCTGAAGGACATTGTTGATGGATAGGATTGCTCAGATCCCAGGGGTACATGCCTTTCTATCCTGAGTAGAGATTTTACCCAACTGGTAAATCTTACAAAGAATGTAATCTAAAGTTCAACCTCTGAAGGACATTGTTGATGGATAGGATTGCTCAGATCCCAGGGGTACATGCCTTTCTATCCTGAGTAGAGATTTTACCCAACTGGTAAATCTTACAAAGAATGTAATCTAAAGTGAATTCTGGCCTATTGTATTCCACTCAGCCTGGTCTGAATAGAGGTGGACTCCTTTTTTTTTTTCTAGATTGTCCTAGACAGGGGTAGTCTGTATAATAGATAAGTCTCTTTGTCTAAAATTGAGTGATCAGAATCATGTCTCCCCCTCATTAGAATAAGCCTACCTCTCATTATAATATTCATTCTTTTCATTAATTGTTAATCAATCAGAGTTGATTGCCATCCTCAGGAACATCCATTCCTCTAAGCTTGAGTGGATTCCATGAGGGGTTTTTGGCATTTGAAAGGGCCACTGGCCCTTTTTATTAATTATCTGCTAGCATGAATAACAAATAATTAATTACTCAGGAGCTATCTTTTGAACTTTGTATACCTCTGACTCCCTGTATCATACTCACTCTCTCACTAATCTTTAATCTTTCCCTATCTACTGGGCTGCTTTCCTGTTGTCTATGAACACATCTTTGTCTTTCCAACCCTTAAAAGAACTCTCACTTCATCCTTCCATTCCTGCAAGCTACCATCCCATGTCTCTTTCCCTTCCTGACTAAACTACTTGAGAAAGCTAGCTAGTCTAAGTGTCTCCACTTCCCCTCACTTCATTTGCTTCTAAACCTTCTGCAATCTGGCTTCAGACTTCACCATTCAACAGAAGTAGCTCTCTCCAAAGTTACCAATAACCTCAAAATTGCCAACTCAAATGTCTTTTCTGCAATTCTCATCCTTCTTGACCTCTCTGCAGCTTTTGATACTGCCCATGCTCTTTTCTGCATACTCTTTTCCCTCTAGCTTTTTGAGACACTGCTGTCTCTTAGTTCTCCTCTTTTCTGCTCTATCTCAGTCACTTTTGCTGAGTCTTTCTGTAGGTCCTGTCTAATAACTGTGGGTGTTCCCTAAGGGTCTTATTCTGGGCCCTCTTCTCTTCTCTTTCTATGCTCTCTCACTTGATTATCTCATTAATTTATATAGGTTCAATTATCAACTTAGTGTAAAGGATTCTCAGATCTATATATTCAGCCCTAGTCATCTCTCTCCCAAGCTATCCTACAGATATCTCAAAGTCTATAAGTCTAAAACATAACTTATTATCCTTTCCCCAAATCATCCCCATTTCTAGGAAGCTAAGTGACACACTGGGTAGACTACTGTACTTGGAGTCAAGAAGACCTGACTTTATATCTGATGCCAGCTTTCTAGTCATGTGACTCTGAGAAAGCAGACTCAGTTACCTCACCTGTCAAGTGGGGATAATGATAGCACCTACTTCATAGAGCTGTTGTAAGAAAGAATCAAATGAGTTAATGTGTGTGAAGCTTTGCCAATTCACAGGAAACAATGTTTAAGAAAAGATCCTAAAATAAAACCTAGGACCACAGATATCCACATATATCTGTATGTAAAAGCATTATGGCATTATATAAATGCTAACTATTATAATTAGAGAAATGCACTAAAGCAATTCTAAGACTCATTAGATTGGCTAAGCTGACAAAACAGGAAAATGGCAAGTATTGATGGGGCTCTAGGAAAAATTGCTCATTAATGCTCTATCTTTGAACTAATCTAGCCATTTTGGAGAAGCATTTAGAACTATGGTTCAGAAGTTACCAAATGTGCATACCTTTTGACCGAGTAATAACTCTACTAGGTCTAAACTCCTAGGGATCAAAGAAAGAAGAAAAGGGAGACTCCCATGTACAAAAATATTTATAGCAGCTCTTTTCTGGTAGAAAAGAACTGGAAACTAAGGAGATATACAACAACTGGAGAATGTTTTAACAAATGTTAATATACAAGTGTCATGGAATACTATTACAAGGTAAGAATTCTTTTTTTAGAAAAAGGATAGTTTTGGAGAAATCTGGGAAGATTTGCATAAACTGGTTCAGAGTGAAATGAGCAGAACTAGGAAAACACTTTATACAGTAACAACATTTTAAAGACAACTAGATAGAGAGTCAAGATGGTAGAGTAGGATGGACCTGCTCTAGCTCTACTCCCATAGCCCATAAAATACCTGTAAAAATTGACTCTAAACAAATTCTGGAGCAGCAGAAACCACAAAACGAATGAGTAAACAAGATTTCCAGCTCAGGACAGCCTGGAAGGCTGACAGGAAAGGTCTATCACACCAGGTTCAGAGTGGGGCATAGCCCAGCCTTGGCCACACAGCATCACATTTACAGGATTGGAGCAGGCATCAGGGTGCAGAATCATGTGCAGCAGCTGTGGTTCCCAGATTTCTCAACCCACAAACACCAAAGACAGCTTCAAACGTCAGTGAGAAAGCTCTTTCATTTGGGTGAGAAGGGGGCGTGGTTCTGGCCTAAGCCCCAGCCCTAGGGCAGCAGTAGCCACTGCCACAACAGCATCCATTTTTGGAGTCCTTGGCCTAAAGATCCTGGGAGATTTGAGCAACCCATCTGGGTCTCAGCTCTAAGTGGCAATCCTGAGGTGAAGAGGAGTGCTGACATGGTGGAGCTGGTGGAGACTTTGGAGAGAATCCTGGGCAGAAAAGTTTGTGATTGCTCCCAGACCAGAGTGCAGGTCAAGAGAGGAATAAACTCTTCTCCCTTGATTGTGCCACCTTGGAGGAACTGAGAACTTACAGGTCCCTAGAGTATGCCCTCCACTTGATAAGGGATTCAAAAGACAGGTAACTGGCTGGGAAAATGCCAAAAAAGAAGGGGGAAAAGTAAGACTATAGAAAGTTACTTTCTTGGTGAACAGGTATTTTCCTCCATCCTTTTGGATGAGGAAGAACAAAGCATACCATTGGAGGAAGACATAAAAGTCAAGGCTACTGCATGCAAAACCTCCAAAATAAATATGCAATGGTCTCAGGCCATAGAAGAGCTCAAAAAGGATTTTGAGAATCAAGTAACAGAGGTGGAGGAAATATTAGGAAGAGAAATGAGAGCAATGCAAGAAAATCATGAAAAGCAAGTCAACAGCTTGCTAAAGGAGACCCAAAAAATACTAAAGAAAATAATACCTTTAAAAATAGATTAACCCAAATAGCAAAAGAGGTCCAAAAAGTCAATGAGGAGAAGAATGCTTTAAAAAGCATAATTAGCCAAATGGAAAAGGAGGTTCAAAAGCTCACTGAAGAAAATAGTTCTTTAAAAATTAGAATGCAGAAAATGGAAGGTAATGACTTTATGAGAAACCAAGAAATTACAAAACAAAACCAAAAGAATGAAAAAATAGAAGACAATGCAAAATATCTCATAGGAAAAACAACTGACCTGGAAAATAGATCCAGGAGAGAGAACTTTAAAATTATGGGACTACATGAAAGCCATGATCAAAAGAAAGAGCCTAGACATCATCTTTCATGAAATTATCAAGGAAAACTATCCTGATATTCTAGAACCAGAGGGTAAAATTAATATTGAAAGAATCCATTGATCACCTCCTGAAATAAATCGAAAAAGGAAAACTCCTAGGAATAGTAGTCAAATTCCAGAGTTCCCAGGTCAAAGAGAAAATATTGCAAGCAGCTGGAAATACAATTGTGGAAATACAATCAAGATAGCACAAGATCTAGCAATTTCTACATTAAGGGATTGAAGGGCTTAGTATAGGATATTCCAGAAGTCAAAGAAACTAGAATTAAAACCAAAGAATCACCTACTCAGCAAAACTGAGTATAATACTTCAGGGGAAAAAAATGATCATTCAATGTAATAGAGGACTTTCAAGTATTCTTGATGAAAAGAACAGAGCTGAATAGAAAATTTGACTTTCAAACACAAGAATAAAGAGAAGTATGAAAAGGTAAACAGGAAAGAGAAATCATAAGGGACTTACTAAAGTTGGACTGTTTACATTCCTACTTGGAAAGATAGTATTTTCGTAACTCTTGAGACTTTTCTCAGTATTTGGGTAGTTGAAGGGATTATATACATAGAGACAGAGGGCACAGGGTGAGTTGAATACGAAGGAATGATATCTAAAAAAATAAAATCAAAGGATGAGAGAGGAATATATTGGGAGGAGAAAGGGAGAAATGGAATGTGGCAAATTATCTCTCATAAAAGAGGTAAGAAAAAGCTTTTTCAATGCAGGGGAAAAGGGGAGAGGTAAGGGAAAAAGTGAAACTTATTCTCATCACATTTGGCTTAAGGAGGGAATAACATGCACACTCAATTTAGTATGAGAATCTATCTTACACTACAGGAAAGTAGGGGAGAAGGGGAGAAGTTGAGTGAGGGGGGAATGATAGAAGGGAGGGAAAATGGGAAGAGGGAGTAATTAGAAATAATCACTCTTGGAGAAGGACAAAGTCAAAAGAGAGAATAGAATAAATGGAGGGCAGGATACGATGGAGGGAAATATAGTTAGTCTTTCACAATATGACTGCTATGGAAGTCTTTTGCATAACTACACATGTATAGCCTATATTGAGTTGCTTGCCTTTTCAGTAGAGGTGGGTGGGGAGGGAGGAAGAGAGAGAGGTTGAAACTCAAAGTTTTAGGAACAAATGTTGAGAATTGTTTTTGCATGCAACTGGGAAATAAGAAATACAGGTAATGGGTTATAGAAATCTATCTTGTTCTACAAATAAAGAGAGAAGATGAGGATAAGGGAAAGGAGGGGTGGGATAGAAGGGAGGGAAAATTGGGAGAAGGGGTAATCAAAATTCATGGTATCTTGGGGTGGGGGAGAGGAGAGATGGGGAGAAAATTTGAAACTCAAAATCTTGTGGAAATGAATGTTGAAAACTAAAAATAAATAAAATTTTTAAAAAATAAAGACAACTAGATATTGGTCTACTCTATACCAAGTTTCTGCCAGACTACTTTCCAGGTTTCCCAGTAATTTTGACCAAATAATGAATTCTTAGCCCCCAAACTTCTTTATATTTATCAAATATAAAGTTACTATGATCATTTAGAACAAGCATTTGTTAAATGCCTACTATGTTTCAAGCACTGTACTGGATTTTTACAAATGTTATCTCATTTGATCCACATAATAATCCTCTGAGTAGATGCTATTATTCATTTTATAGTTAAGGAAACTGAAGCAAAAAGAAGCTAAGTGACTTTTGCCCAGGGTCACACATCTCATAAATATCTGAGACAGGGTTTGAACTCAGGTCTCCCTGACTCCAGGCCCAGTCCTCTATTCACTATGCTACCTACCTGTCTGTGTGATCTCTATTCCTCAAACCAGTCTTTTAAAGACTTAGACATATGCTACCACTGTTACCCCCCCCACAAGTCCTTTCTCATTCATGTCAAACACCCTGAGTACCTCTAGCTAATCCTTCTATGCCATGGTTGCCAGTCTCCTCACTATCTTGGTCCCTTTCCTACAGGCACACATCCAATTGGTCAGTGTTCTTGAAAGGCCCTCTTTAGTGCCCTTACGTTAAACACTGTCCTCTAACTTTCAAAGATGAAAGAGTCCAGATAAAGAACAATGTAAACTGTAGGGGTCAGGGAAAACTTCCTTTCTCTGGGTCTTGAAGGACCAGTAGCATTGGTCAAAATGAAAGAGGTGGGACAGTCATAGGGGGATTGAACACTTTGGACATGGGTGCTACAGAGAAAAACAACTTGGCTGGAGCAGAAGTTATATAGTAGGGAGAAGAGAGGAATAAGGAGAAGCAGGTAGGGTGGAGTCAGATAATGATGGCTTTCAAATCCAGGAAAGAGTTTAGATTTGATATGGTAACAAAGAGCAAAGCTTTGAAGGATTTCACAGAGTGAAGTGTCATAATGAAAGAACAGCTTAACCAAGCTTAGTCTGACTGCAGGTTGGTGGGCAAGTTGCTTCTTTGCATGACACCATGGTTTCATGGAGCTGGTGAGTTTCACTTGAGGTGAGTCTTATGACAATCTGTCGTAGGCGGAAAGAACTAGGGATGTTTACTCTGAAGAAGAGAAGACTTAAAGCAGAATTATGAATAAAAGTTGTCAAGTGTTTGAAGGGCCATCACATAAAGAGGGATCACACACATTTCCTATGGCCCCAGAGGGCAGGACTAGGAGAAACAAGTAGGAGTTAAGGAGAGGTAGATTAAGTCCTTTCCCGTGGAGCACTCCAAAAGTGCAATAAGAATTCGCAGGAAACAAATCTCCATTAAAGAGGATTTTCCAGCCAAGACTAAGCTGCCACTTATTGAAGATGTTGTAGAAAAGATTCCTATGCAGGTTGGACCAGGTAACCTCTGAGGCCTCTTTCAGCTCTGAGTTTTACTGATTTTGTGTTTGTGTATATAGCTTGCTTTGTATATATTTGATTACATGTCTCCTCTATCAGATTGTAAGTTCCTTGGGGATAGAAACTGTCTTTTGTCTCTTTATATTATCCTTGGTACTTAGCACAGTGTGCTTTGAACATAATAGGCACTTAAAAACTGCCAATGCATTGATTATTTAAATTAAATTTACCAGTGTAATTAATTGATTAATAAATGTTGACCACTTAGAGCAAGAAGAGGCAGGAAGCAGGGAGAACAACCATCAGAGTGCTTCATAATTCAGTCCTCGAGGGTGTTTTAGATTTGGGTTAAGGAAACACAAATGGAGAAACAGTAAAGGAAAAACTACAGGGTTTTGGTGACTAACTAGATAGGAGGAAAGAATGAGATAGAGGAGCCAAAGAGGTCTTGGTTTAAAGCCTGGGACAATGATGATGGGGAAATCAAGAGGAAGAATGAGCTCAGATAGGAAGAGAATGAAGTTGATTTTAGATTATTTGAGCATGAGGATATCCAACAGTGAATGCTCAGAGGGCAATTGGACGTAGAGGATCAGAGTTGGAATGAGATATGAGAACTAGAAATGTAGATCTGAAAGTCATTGGCAAGGAAGTGATAGTTGAAACCATGGAAGGAATTGAAATGAGGAGAGGAGTGAGGGATCAAAGGATGGAATGGTAGAATTTTAGAATTAATCCAACCCATTTTGAAAAAGAATCTCCACTACAATATGCCCAACAATGGAAATCCAGTTTCTAAATGAACCCAGAAAGACAGCCCATTCCACTTTAGGAAGTTTCTCTTGACCTCCAACGTATCTTTCCTTCTTTGCAATTTCATAAACTCAAAAAATCATAGCATCACAAATTTAGAGCTGAAAGGCATCACATCCAATAGTGTCACTTTACAGATAAAAACAAAACTTGGACCCTCAAAAGGGAGGTGACTTGGGATCATAGAATTAGAGCTGAAAGTAACTTTAGAGATCATCTAGTTAGATGATCAGGGGAACATATATTTAGAGTTAAAAGAAAGAGGTCCTTGGGTTGAGTCCCCTCATATTCCAAGGGCCTTTATTTGGCATTCAAAGTCATCACTCCCCTTCTTGTCCAACTTTACCATAATATTCCCCTACCCCTCTCATTAGGGCAGCTAGGTAGTGCAATGGATAGAATACTGGGCTTGGTGTCAGGAAGACCTGAATTCAAATCTGACCTCAGATACTTACTAGCTATGTAAGACCCTGAGCAAGTCATTTAACCATGTTTGCCTAGTTTTTTTTTTAATTTTAAAATGAACTGGAGAGGGAAATGATAAATCACTCTAGTATCTCTGCCAAAAATGGGGTCACAAGGAGTTGAATACAACAACAACCCTAAGACACTCTGCCCTCACCTTCTCCATTCCATCTTTATCTGCTGAATGCCTACCCATCTTTTTAAAAGCTAGCTCCGAAAGAAGACCATGGGATGGCGGAGTAGAAAGACTCACCTATGCTAGGTCCGAACCCACAGCCCACAGATTTCCTGTAAAAAGAACGCCTGACAAATTCTGGAACATTGGAAGCTGCGCAGCAACACAGTGAAGGAGATTTCCGTTGCAGAGAGCCC
>JAQQSK010007307.1:0-14036 GCA_028658325.1 Potorous gilbertii
GGAGGGAGCAATTTGAAGTCAACACTCTTGGGGAGGGACAGGATCAAAAGAGAGAATAGAAACAATGGGGGACAGGGTAGGATGGAGGGAAATATAGTTAGTCTTACACAACACGATAGTATCGAAGTCATTTGCAAAACTACACAGATATGGCCTATACTGAATTGCCTGCCTTCTCAAAGGTAATTAGGGGGAAGCATGGGGAGAAGTTGGAACTCAAAGTTTTAGGAACAACTGTTGAGTATTGTTCTTGCTACTAGGAAATAAGAAATACAGGTAGTGGGGAATAGAAAGTTATCTGGCCCTACAGGACAAAAGAGAAGATGGGGACAAGGGATGGTAGGTATGATCGAAGAGAGGGCAGATTGGTTAAGGGGGAAATTAGAATGTTCAGTGTATTGGGGTGGAGGGAGGGGACAAATGGGGAGAAAATTTGGAACCCAAAATTTTGTGAAAATGAATGTAAAAAAGTTAAATAAATAAATTTATATTAAAAAAAAGTAATGTATCTACCTTCAAATTATATAATTGGGAAGAGATATAAATCCCCAAAGAAACATATCTGGACATAATTCTTAAAATAGGGACCATGGATAAAATGAAAAATATCATCTGTCTTTTCTTCTCTTCCCTTCTCTCCTTTTCCTCTCTTTATCTGTCCCTCCTTTCCTCCTTCTTCCTTAACAACTGTTTTCAAATTTCTCGATTAAGTTTATATTAAATGATTCCATAGGCACCAAAAAAGGTAGTTTCATTTAATTGTGAATTTTTTAAAGTAACAAATGGTACACATTACATAGCAATTCACATAAGACAAGACATTTCAATTATATAACAAAATAATCTCAAAACCACCTAAAGTCTAGTGAAGAATGCTATAGATTTAAAACAATAGTTCAGTCGTACCCTGGAGGATAAACTCAGCTACATCTGACAAAAACTGATGAAATAAGATCAGAGAAGGTGGAGCAATAATTGAAAACCTTGACATAATGCGTTATGATGAAATAAGACCAGAATGTAAAAGTTGGGGGAACTATATTATAGTTCTCCATGACCACACTCAACTTCCTCTATTTGATAATATTCACATTTTAAGTTTGTATGGCACTTTTCCATTTGCAAATGCATTCAAATACAACATTCATTTGTTTTCATAATGATATTGTGAAGTAAAACTAGGGACTGGATCTATGATTTAATAAGCATTTGGAACACTTGGATAAATAAACTTCTTTCATCAATGAAGGTCTACATCATTTCTAAAGTTTATAGTCTTAGATTGCTGCATAGTGCAGTAAGAAGTTAAGAGACTAGCCCAAAGTCACACAAACAATATTGTGAAGTAAGGAAGGAAAATGTTTTACAGATTAGGAAACTGAGTCACTTCATGGATAAGTGATCCAACTAGAATTTCAGACTTCTGCCTCCTAGGGCAGTGTTCTCTCTGTTAGGACTCCCTCCATAAAGTAAAAGGAAGAACTGAACCTTAGGGCTATAGATTATAGGTGTTTGTAATATATGGAAACTGAGATTTTTGTCTACATCCAAGTGAAATGTTACATATACTAGTAATAAAGATAGGTTGAATTGAATTAGTATTAGTTAAATTATTACAGGAAGAAATTTAAAGACCAAAGAACTTTTATCTTCTGTCCTAAACCTGCCCTCCTTCAAACCTCTCTACTTCAGTAGACAGTGCTCCCTAAGGTCATTACTTCAAAGTTACTGTCAACTTGACACTCTCCCCCAATCTCTTTATCTAAATATTCAATAAACATTCGTGAAACCCCAACTATGTACCAAACACTGTGTTAAGCCTCCAGCAGTCCTAAATTTTGAAATAGCTCATATCCATTGCCTCTGTCCCCTCACATGGTTGGCATCTTAGGCCATGACTTCATCACCCCTTGCCTGGACTTTTCAATCAGTCAATTGGTCAGGCAACAAGCAAGTGCTTGTTAAACACTAGTATGTGCTAGGCTTTGGGCAACATTTCCAAAAATCACTTCTTTCTAATTCAGTTTTTGTTCTGCTGTTAAAAAAATCTTCCTATAATACAAGCCAGACCATGTCATTCTTTTGTTCAAGAACCTTCAAGGGTTCCCTTTTACCTAAATAGGCAGGAGTTTATAAGCTTTTTTTTTTCTCATTGATAGCTTTAGGACAGAAGGTAATAGGTTTTAGCTCTTTAAATTTCTTTCTGAAATAAAAGGGCTAATACCAATTCAACATATATTTATTATTTTCAAAAGTAACATTTTGATTTTTTTTACACAAAAAGCTCAAAGTCAACCCATTTGATAGGCTTGGGATGATTAAGAACTCCTCAGAGTAATTTTTATAAATCCACAAAATAAAATACATAAGATTACAAAGGAAACCAATCCTATTGAAATAGTTATCAAAATATATATATTCAAAATTCAAACAACCCAAGGTAAGAACCCTTGCTGTAGAGCAGGAGTGAGGAACCTGTAGCTTTGAGGTCACATGCAGCCCTGCACTTGAGGACCTAGAAGGCCCTCCAGGATGTAGATTCCTAATCCCTGCTCTAGGGTAAAATGTAAGCTCCTTTATTTATCATCTGAAACCTTTCGCAATCTGGCTCCAGTCTACCTTCCTAGGCCAGTTTTATTTTACTTTCCATCAAAGGGTACTGGTTCTACCTAACCTGGCCTACTTAAGGCTACCTGAACCCTGCAGTCCATCTCCCAAATAAATGCCTTTGCACAAGCTGCCTCTGTTCCAGCTGTATCCCCCTTCCCCAACTCTTCCTCTTAGAATCCCTATTTTCCTTCCATTCTGGCTCCATGACCCTAGAGTGGGAAGCCATTTTTGAGCATCCTCTTTGTTAAAGTTGTCTCCCTCTCCCTCCTCAAGTGATTTTACATGGGCTTATCTGACTGATCACATACTATATCTATCTCCCTTCTCTCTAGCAGAATGAAAGGGATTTTTTATCTGGGTTTTTGTATCCCCAGGGACTAAAATGATATCTTGTACATAATAGGTACATAATAAGGTTTGTAGAATTAGATTGAATTGGGTTATTCATAACCTAGGATATTTGGAATCTAAGGCAGGCATATTCTAAATTTCATTCTATGGCGGGATATATGATAGCAGTTGCTATAAAACTCTTTTTTTGCCCCTGACATTTTATTTTTCTTTGCCCTGACTTGGCATACTATGGGAAAATTGAGAGACTCATGCATGTATATGATTGCAAGTAAAAGTTTCAGATGATTCTAGGCATGAGTCAAGGCACACCAATGTGCTATGGAACATAGACAGTAAGGTTTTTGTGTGGGTTATGCTACATTTGTCCTCTTTCCATTGCTTATGCACAAAAATAAACCATTTGAAAACAAAATAGTTAATTGCTTTTCTATTTGACATTGAAAGTAGAATAATGCAATGCCATATGAGAAATGAGAAGAAGGAAATCAGAGTAAGACCATTCATATGCTCACAAGGAAAGTATAGAATCATTTAGTCAATAAAACACTTAAATACCACTTTCAGTATTTGCTTAATTAAAACAAAAATGGATTTCCTCTTCCACTTTTAAAGGAATTTTGGAACTGAGTGGCATCTGAAAAGTGGTGATCCTATAGTTGAGACAAAATGTGGTATATATGTCCTGCAAATGTTTCAAAATAAAGCTCAGACTATTGTCATAAAATATATATATATATGTTATGACAATAGTCATACCTGTCATACATATATATATGTGTGTGTGTGTGTGTGTGTGTGTGTGTGTGTGTGTGTGTGTGTGTGTGTGCGCCAACTATTCCAACACTAACAACCTTCAGGAAGAAGCAGGATTGACTGATCAAGGATCCAACAACCCTGAGAAACCAAAGAGAACACAGAGAATTTATGGCAAAGGCAAAAGTAGAAGCCCACCAGGCAGAAGTCAAGGCAGAAACAAAGGGCCCCAAGGCCAAGAGCTCTATATTACATATTCCAAATGAGAGAGCCAGAAGCATCATCTTGTTTGCCAGTTGACAGGAGGCTTGTGAGTATCTTTACTGGCTCTGGGGTTTTACAGTCAGGGCAATGTTGCAGCTTACCAGTGCCAGCATAAACATAAAAGCAGAAGGAAATCAACATTCCATCTATCTCTATGAAATCTACAAAGCCTGCAGAAGAGGACAAGATGTGGTGGAATCTCTGCTTGGTTGGTACCAGCCAGCATGCAGATAAGACAGACTTATCTGATCTCAAGAGAATAGCTACCCTAAGATAAATGAGGAGATTCTCACATTTTGTCTCCAAGTTCCTCTGTCCTAGTAAGCCTTTACTGTCCAATCATTTTTCAGTTTCAAGAAATGTTTCTTAATGCCCTCTTCTGAGCTAAATACTATTAGGAATGCAAAGATGGATTTCTCACAAAGATTTTGCTCCTAGTCAACAATCAACCCTGATTCCAGAGGACTAACTCCTGTCAGAAGAGGGGGTTCACAATATGAACAATGAGGCATTTTGGAGACCAAGGTAGGTATTTTGCTAGATTAGGGATTATTGGTTTAAAGGGGGTTTGTTTTCTTTTTTTCCTTTTTAGAGGTAGGAAGGGGGAAGCAAATGGGAGAGAAATAAGGGTTTTGTTCATTGTACAAAAAATATAGTCAAGGAATTAATTTATTTACTTGTAATGCTAAGTTAGACCAATGGAACATGTTATATGTCAGCTCTGAGAAATGAAAAGGCCAACTTACAGAAATGGATAAGGGGAGAAGACTATAAGTCAACTTAAATTTCATCTTTTATGAAGGAAAAGGAGAGTCCCTTATTTAATAACTCTCTAAGGTAACCAGTCTAGCAGATATTCAATAATTCAACCATGTGATGCAGGATAAAAACTGAAAGTAGAAGTTTCAGAATCTGAACTTAAGAGAACTCTATCAGTCACTGATTTTTTTTCCTTCTACAGAAAAAGTGCTTAAGTGTTTAATTACAATAAATCTGTAAATGTGCTGAACTTTTCTTTATTACTATGTATATTACATTAGAAACTCTGTGTTGGGAAATTTAAAACTCAGATTTTTTGATTTTAGAAGAAAAGACAATCATTCTATTGTTGAATTAGTCATAAATTCTATTATACAACCCCTTTTCCCTTTAAGTATAGTCATTTGTAAATTATACAGGGGATACAAGTTGACCCAAGCACTAAATTATAACTTTAGGCTTACTTATTATTGCCTCTTTCTAGCAGGGTGTGCAGAAAAAGAAAGCACAGGGGAAACTATAGGAAAACTTTAGTTAAAGGGGAAAATTGGTTGCAATTCATTACTAAAATAAGATTTTTTAGAACAATACAGGGATTGTGTTGATGCATCCCCATCTGCTCCCCATCACCAGCACTTTCATCCTCAGCAACCTTTTTCCTTTTGTTGTCCAACCTAAGATCATCTGACTTCCAGTGACGTGGCAGAATCTCAGATTAGCCACCTAAAGTTTCTACTTTCCAATAAAATCAATGTTTTTCCCTTCCCCCCAAAGCCTCCATTTATATGAAACATGCTGTTAAAGAAAGGTGTGAGGAGTCTTTCTCTCTATATACATTTCAAGAATACCACACTACATCTAATGTTGAGAACTTGTAGAGAAAGGAGCAGTTGGAAAAGAAACCCAATCCTTTCAATAAGTGGAACCCACTGAATTCCATTGGGGAACACTCAATGTCCTACATCACTGACTTTTTTGTACACTTCCTCTCACATAGTTGCAATATGAATAATAATAGAATGAAGATCTTCATAATTTTGTGTTCTTTTTTAGAGTAGGAAGAATACATCTACCTTGCACATAGCAAGGGCTCAGTAAATATTTGCTGAAACAAATTGCATTTTCTCTAACATTCTTAAACAGAAGTTTGAAGAAAAGGGAAAGTGCATAAATTATACTACATTTTGTAGCAGTATCTACATCTCTTCCTTTTCTGATAAATGAAATCAACACACTTCAAATGGCAATTAAAAATAATTTCTCCAGATAATGTCTATATTTAGCACAGACTATGCTGCATAAAATAAGTACTCCACTGATAAGATCTATGGTTTTGAATATGTATAGGAGAAAATCAGTCTATGAATTTACACTTTTAAAAAATAATGCATCCATTATTGAAATATGCAGTGGTAGAGGAAATCAAGAATCTAATATGCTAATATTTTTTTTACAATAGAGAATTTAAATGGCTAAAATACAAAAACACACATGTGATCTTAATGCCTCTTTATCTAAAATCTAGATTAAAATTTTTATATTAATCCAATTCTGTTTTTTGTGAACATGAATATGAAAGGAGATTTAAAATAATCAAATGGGGGGGGGGGCAGCAAGACGGACCTCATTACAAAAGATGTCAAGATCAAGTATCTTAGAGCTCAAAACAAAGCTTTTATACCTGTTATGCCATATAAACACAATACCTTAGTAACTGTAGAAGAAAAGCTCAGAAAAAAAGCAAACTAAAAATCATACAAAGGAACAGACCCCAGCACAGTTCAGAACATTCAGTTGATGCAAGCAACAGAAAACAGAAAGGCACATTCACATCGCACTTGCTTTAGAGTGACAAGTTGTTGCAGCAGAATCAAATGGGAAAACTAAACAAAAATTAGTTCTAACTCCTCTTCAAAGAAAATCCCTTATCATGCCACAATTGAATGTTAAAAGACAATTTCACTACTTTTTATGATTTTACAAGGGCTTTTGATAAAGACTACATCTTTGAGAATCAAATTTGCACTCTTAAAACAGGCAGATAAGCACTTTTGATGTTGAAAATTTTGACTACTTAGACAAAGGGATTTATCCTTTCTCAAACTTTTGAAGTTTAAGAAATGGAAACGTATAACGTTGTAGGTGTAAGCATGGATCCTTAGCACAAAGTGTAATGCACACTCGATGAACTCACTTTTCTCATTGTGTCATTCTAATAGGACATGCTCCTAAGGTTTTTAGGCAGGCATGTCGAAAGTATAGTTCTGAATTTTGTTCTCAAGTTTTCTATCCAGTAAAATCTTTGCATTTAAACACCTGTACTTGAATTCTCACCTAAACTAGTGAAACACATTGGTATTCGGATCACAGGCTCCTGCTGTCATTCTACTGCTGGCATGGGACAGTCTTCAAGAAGACTTAGAAAAACCTCATTCATCAAAATTCCACTCTGGAGGAGCTGACACTTACTGTGAATTCGGCTCTTCAACTTAAATACCAGTGTCTGTGGCAGGCCAATTCTATCATTGCAGATACAGCATCCCTCAGGCGAGGTCCAACCTTTCTCTCGAAATGCACCCAGGGATTAGTGTGACTTCCCCTAAATTCTCTCCACTGCACAGTAAGAGCTAATCTTTCCTGTATGAAGCAAGAGATGGTGTTGCTATGACAACAGAGCACATTCTAGCAGTGGGACTACTGAGAGGAGCTTTAAAAGACACAGCGAAACATGCACTCAATCTTCCTCTGGGGCTATGGACTCCTTCCTTTAGGATTTAATTCCCCAACAAGTTTACTGACAGATTGGGGTGTTGATTATGTATTTTGCTACAGGGGGATAACTGCTTAAGAAAATGGCTGGGAAATCACAGAATTATTTAATAAACTGTCCTTCCTGTTCATATAAATTGCTGGTTTAAATACATTAGGTAGTTATTTAAAAGACTGTCCTTTCACTATATTAAAACATCATCTTTGCTCTTAGTTTTATTAATATTTCACTATTATAAAAGCAAAATCACAAAAAGATAAGTTTTATTTCTATTTTTTTCTGTTTATCATTTTTTATCCTCTCTGCTCTAAGGTTATATACACAAACATGAACACACATGCGCTGCGCACGCACACACACACAGAGTGCAGCATAGCATCAGTGTTTGAAGTGCTAAGGTTTCTGGCAGTGGGGGATGGGATAATGACAGAAGTAAATCCTAGCAGCCACATTTTTCATATTTGTATAAATGAAAGAATAACCACAAGAAGTAATATTTATCTAAAAAAATAAGTCAAACTGAAGAATATTTAATATGAACACAAGTTAATTATTATTAATAATTATAATGGATGAAACAAATTTTTATGTTTTTTGCTCAGTTAAATTTGTAGGATAAATCTCTTAGATGCTTAATCTTATTTTCACATTTTTTATCAAATAAATTTAATTTTAATGAGATTTCATTAACATTTACATTGAGTTTTATCTGTTAAGGTAAACAGTCATTCCTCTCACACATTATCTCAATAAAAGGATACAAGATATGTCCAAAAACATTTTTCATCTCTCAGTGGCAAAGATTTGTTTTGATAAACCAATATGAATGAGGTTTTCCCCCAACAATTTAGTTTAAGCTGTTCTTTTTACCCTTTCATATCCCCATTATCTTTCCCATTTCCCAATCCTTTAGGTCAAGAGCAGTCCCTACATATTGCCTTTCCCCCACATGAGGCTAACATAATTGTCCTTTGTGAATGAATACTGGAGGAATTACAAAGCAAAACAATATACCTCCTCTACATCTCCCTTCACTTGTTAGGACAGAGAACAAAACTTTATTGATACTCCTATTACTCAGAAGGGAAAGAATCCATAGGTTAGATTTGATCCAGGTCTTTTGGTTTGTTAGATGAGTCATTGAACTGTATCTGTAATTACCACTTATGAATCACTCTAAAATGTTTTGGAAAACATTAGTACATTTAACTAATATCTCAATAATGCACTGAATGTATTTGCACTTAGAAATTCCCAAATGATGTGAAGTGTATTTGTTTCAAGGGCTCTTACAATCTCATTTATTCTCTTCTTTGGGTATTGGCATAGTATCTCTGAGGAATTATAGAATATATTTGTTTACCATAATTTGAGTTTTGGCATATGTACTCACTACATGAATGTACATGGAACTCTATCAGCTATGATTCTATTCTCAGACCTTTCTCTGAGTCCACATCTATATACTTTGCAAAAATGGTGATATTACCTATTTTCTTTATCTAATTAGAAAAGTTACCTTTCCCATTTTTATTTTTTAAAATTTATTTCCAGTGCATAAGTGGTTAAAAGCCAAACCACATAAACAATATATGTTTTTTCTTTCAAAATCAACCAACCAGAATTTCTGAATTTAAAAAAATCCACTGGCTAAAAATAATTGTATAGAAATCATTTCAAACTCCATTAGGTACTATTTAATACCTGTTGATCCATGGATACACCTTTCAATTAATAATTAGTTTAGGGAGAAATAGTGCACATAATCAAATTAGACCATTCTATTTTCATGGCTTCTACCTCTTCCCAAACCCCAACTCTCTGTAGCATCTCATCACAAAATTAAACTCAACAGGTAAAAACTATGGAAAATATAAATATCTAGTAAAGTTTTGGAAAAAATGCTTTTATGAAAGTATCACAAACTTAAATTAGCATGGAAAAGATGGTATTATAAGCTCCATGAGAACATATGCCATTTATTTCAATGCCCTGCCTCAGTCATACCCATCTGGAGTATTGGGCTCTGTTGTAGACACTCTGTTGTAGAAAGGATAAAAACAGAACAGGTATTGGCTGGAGAAATCCTCTATGTTTAGCTAAAAGAAAAGAAGAGTTGGAGGGGAAAAGATGTGCATAAGAGATTGATTGCTGAACAGAATGAAGTAGAAACAAAGTTTGAAAGAACTTAATAATAATTATAGCTGATTAAAATTGGAATGGACTGATCTCAGCTGTGCCTTCACTTTGATGAGAGAAGACAATTATCTTTCCCCACAAATACACCTTTTCTGAACTTTCCTACTATTGTTGAGGATACCATCATCCTTCTATAGTCACTCATATTTGCAACCTTAGTTAACCCTTAACTCCTGTCCTCAGTCACTTCACTTCATATATCCAATTACTTAACAATCTTGTCATTTCTATCATCAAAATATCTGTCAGATATACTCCCTTCTTTCTCTCACAAAATACCCCCTCCCACACCAATTTAGAAGTCCATCACCTTTCTCCAACACTATAGAAATAGCTACCTATTCAGTCTCCTTGCCTTATGTCTCTTAATCTGTTAACACTCTCATTCTCTACACACACACACACACACACACACACACACACACACACACACATGATTTTCCTAATACAAAGATCTGACAATATAATTATGCTCCCACCTCCCATCTAAACCATTATGCAACAAACATGAACCAAATAAACTCCAGTGACCCCTTAATATCTGTAGGATCAAATATGAACTCCTATCTTTGACATTTCATAGCTCTTTGTAACTTGACTCCTTTCTACATTTCCAATACACCCATACATAATCATTCCCTTCTATGCTTTCTATGGTTCTACCATACTGGCTTACTTGCTCTTTGTCACAAATTATGTTCCATTCCTCATATCCAAACTTTTGCATTTACTATTTTGCATACTTGGAACACCTTCCTTCTATACCACTCTCTCCTGGAATCCTTGATTTCCTCCAAGACTCAGCTCAAGGACCACCTACTGCTGGAGATCTTTCCTAGTCTGTGAAATGTCCTTCAAGATGATCTTGACCTTGCATTATTTGCACACATTTTGTTTATAACACACACACACACACACACACACACACACACATTAGAATGTAAGCCTCTTAAGAGTAAGAACTCTTTTGCTTTTACCTTCATATCTCCGTCACTTGTCTTAGATCTACAAATAAAAAGCATCACATTGTAAATCTTTTAATGAATACTTGATTGTTCTTGTTTTGTGTTCTTCATTCTCAAAGAGGGCCATGACATTAGAAAGATGATATGATGACTTACAAGTGAATTGAATTTAAGTGAGGGAGAGCTGTGCAAAGTCACCAGCTTCACTCTCTCCTCTGCAGCCACCTGGGTACAGTGGCAAGATATATATCAGGATGACTTGAGATGGACTCAGATGCAATGGGACGTAACTGAGGTTGAATATTATGAGATATTATAGAGGAGATTCATGCTTCTGGTATGTGGTAGATTAAATAACCTCTGACCTTACGTCCAACTTTGAGATTCTCTTTTTCCTTGTATCTCCCACAGGTTTTAGCACAATGGTTTTTTCATATGAAACATTAAATCAATATTTGACCAAGGAAAGTATATACCTGATTTGGCTATGGGGAAATTCGGTGAAATAAATGTACCCTGCCCTGTGGTAGATGGGTAGGGCTAGGGCAAGATGTAGTTTAGACAAGACAAGGTCCTTGCTCTCATCAGATCCATTCTACAACTAATGGAACTGTAGTATTTATAGTTAAAAAAGGAACATCAACTTACAAAAGGATTATCAGCTTCAACACTTTTTCTTTTCTTTTCTTTTTTGTTGATGAAAATGAGGTTTAGCAACTTCCCCAAAGTTCCCCAGGTAATAAACAATGCAGTGTTGACAAAACCCAGGCAAATTCAAGTCTATTCAAGGGCATGAAACACATTTCCATATAAAAATATAATATAAATTAATACAAGGCAAGCTGTATCAGAGAGGTACCATGTGAGCAATGAAGGGATATAGTGAATTTTCTGAGATCAAGTTGTTTTTGAGTTAGGCTTTAAAGGATGGCTTGAAACTAAGTGAGGAGAGAATATTCGAGTATTGGTGAAAGACACAGAGTATGAGCAAAAATAGAGGAAAGTGCCTATCAGGTGAGAGGAAACAAGTTAGTCCATCTCATTTAGAGCCTGGATGACATGGAATAAATTCACCTGAGTAAACTATAAAATAGAAAGGCCACAGTGTGGAGAGCTTTAACTCCAGGTAAAGGACTTAGAAATATCCTCAGTAATGATTGGTATTCATTGAAATATCCATACTTCTACCAGTTGTGTCTAGACCACGTATGTCCATATTTTCCCCTAAGAATCACATGAAATAGTTGGTCAAAAGTTTTGCTAAAATTCGGGCAGTCGACATGTGTAGTATCTCTTTAATCGATCGGTCTAATAAACTTGTTTGATAAAGGAAGAAAAAAGATGAATCACGACCTGTTCCTGATGGAGCTATGATGGCTCTTTCATGTTCTATTCTGACGACCTCTACTTCATCCCCACTCATATTAGAATGCTTACAACTCAGATTCCACTATCATCCGCCACTGTGCAACTTTTAAAATACTACTCGTCTCATCATCTCATGCATGATAAACCTATTATTTGTTCTCATTATACCTGTAATTCCTCAACTAAGCCCTATCAATTTATAGATGTTCACTAATTGTACTTTTAAAAAATGAGTTAGAGGGGCAGAGCCAAGATGGAAGAGTAGAAGGATGGAACTGCTCTAGCTCTAGTCCCATAGCCCATAAAATACCTGTAAAAAATGTCTCTAAACAAATTCTAGAGCCACAGAAGCTAGAAAATGACAGAGTAAAAGAGATTTCCAGCCCATGACAACCTGGAAGGTTGACAGGAAAGGTCTAGCGCACCGTGCTCAGAGCAGAGCACAGCCCAGCCTTGGACACTCAATGAGCAGGCTTCAGAGTACAGAATCACGGGTAGCAGATGAGGTTACCAGATTTCTCAACCCACAAAAGTCAAAGACAGCTTCAGAGATCAGTGAGAAAGTTTTTCACCCAGGTGAGAAGGGAGCAGGACCCCAGGGTGGTGGAAGTCACTGTAGAAGTGTCCATTTTAGGAGCACTTTGCCTAAAGAACCTGAGGGATTTGTATAGCTGATCTGGGTCTCAGTTATGAGTGGTGGTCCTGGAATGAGAAGGAGTAGAGGCTCTGGAGAGGGAATTCTACTCCCAGATCCTGTGGTTGCTCATAGATCAGAGTGCAGGCCAGGAGAGGAATAAACTCCTCTCACTTGATTGTGCCATCTTGGAGGAACTGAGGACTGACAACTTACAGGTCCTAAAACTATACATTTCACTTGACAAAGGAATGAAAAGTCAAGTAACAGACTGGGAAAATTCCCCCAAAAAGGAAGAAAAAGGACTATAGAATGTTGCTTTCTTGGTGAACAAATATTTTGTTCCATCCTTTCAGATGAGGAAGAACAAAGCATACCATCACAGGAAGTCAATGAAGTCAAGGTTTTTGCATCCAAAACCACCAAAAATATATGCAAGAGTCTCAGGTGATAGAAGAGTTCAAACAGGATTTTCAAAATCAAGTAAGAGAGGTAGAGGAAAAACTGGGAAGAAAAATGAGGAAGAAAATCATAAAAAGTGAGTCAACAGCTTGCTAAAGAAGATCCAAAAATGCTGAAGAAATAGCAACTTTATAAATAGACTAACCCAAATGACAAAAGAAGTCCAAAAACCAAATGAGGAGAAGACTGCTTTAAAAAGCAAAATTAGCCAAATGGAAAAAGGAGGCTCAAAACGTCACTGAGGAAAATAGTTCTTTAAAAATTAGAATGGAGTAGTTAGGAGCTAATGACTTTTTGAGAAACCAAGAAATTACAAAACAAAACCAAAAGGATGAAAAAATAGAATACAATGTGTAATATCTCATTGAAAAAACAACTGACCTGGAAAATAGATCCAGGAAGACAATTTAAAAATTATGTGACTGCCTGAAAACCATGATAAAAAAAAAGAGCCTAGACATCATCTTTCATGAAATTATCAAGGAAAAGTGCCCTCATATTCTAGAACCAGAGGGTAAAGTAAATATTGAAAGAATCCACCGATCACCTCCTGAAAGAGATCCGGAAAACAAATGTAGCCAAAAAAGATCTGAAAAAAATATTATAGCCAAATTCCAGAGTTCCCAGATCAAGGACAAAACATTGCAAGCAGCTAGAAAGAAACAATTCAAGTATTGTGGAAATACATTCATGATATGATGATATACTTAGAGAACCCCAGATATTCAAGCAAAAAACTACTTGAAATAATAAAAAACTTTGGCAAAGTTTCAGGTTACAAAATAAACCCCCACAAATCTTCTGCATTCCTATATATTAGCAACAAAGTCCAACAGCAAGAGATAGAAAGAGAAATCCCATTTAAAGCTAGAGTAGACACTATAAAATACTTAGGAGT
>JAQQSK010007308.1:0-14036 GCA_028658325.1 Potorous gilbertii
AGTTTTTCCTCCACCTGTCTAACTTGATTTTCAAAATCCTTTTTGAGCTCTTCCATGGCCTGAGCCCATTGGATACCTATTTCAGATGTTTGGGATACAGAGGCCTTGACTCCTATGTCTTTACCTGATGGTAAGCATTGGTCTTAGAGAGGAATGGCGGAACCATCTGGTCACCAAGAAAGTAACCTTCTATGGTCTTAGTTTTTTTTCCCTTTTCTGGGCATTTTCCCAGCCAGTTACTTGACTTCTGAGATATCTGTCCTCCCCCGCCTAGATCTGCCCAGCTATTGCTTGGGTTCTGAGATTCAAATGCTGCTCCCTAGCCTCAGGGCTTTCAGCAGCAGGCCTGGCTGCTATTCAATGGGAGCTTAAGTTCTGGTGCTCAGGTGGGGGCAGGGCCGCCTCCCAGGCCCAGTTCCCTCAAGGGGTTTATGCAGAGACCTTCCATAATGGAGCTCCTGCCGAGCTCCTGCCTGCTCTGGGAGCCTCTGGCCGCCCTCTGCCTCTGCTGCTGCCTCCCGAGGGGGCCTGAGTCATGGAGACACCCCGCTCCTCTCTCTCTCTCACTGACCTGTGAGTCTGTGGGTGGAGGGAACCTTTGCAGCTGCTGGAGATTCCGTCCCTGAAGCCTGCTCAGATCTACTCACTCCTCTGTGCCATGGCCAGGGCAGGGCTGGGCTCTGCTCCCGTCAGGTGCGTGACAGACTTTTGGGATCGGTTTTTCAGGGCTCTCTGGAATGGAAATCTCCTTCACCCTGTTGCTGCGTGGCTCCACTGTTCCAGAATTTGTTGGGAGTTCTTTTTATAGATAATTATGGGCTGTGGGTTCGGAGCTAGCATATGTGAGTCTTTCTACATTGCCATCTTGGCTCCACCCAGGTGGGCAGATCTTAAAGTGTTTCCTAAAGGCCAGTTATTGTTTACACAAGATGGCAGAGTAACAGTGCTGCTAGTGCTCTCCCTGCAAGCTCAGGAAAATAAATACCTGCAAAAAATGACTCTAAACAAATTCTAGAGCTGCAGAACCCACAGAACAACAGAGTGAAGCAAATCTCTAGCCCAAGACAACCTGTAAGGTTGCCAGAAAGTATGTATTGTGCTTCACTGGGAACAGAGCACAGTGCAGCGTGGGCTGCACCAGCATAGGTGGGACCTGAGCAGTCTTTGGGGAGAGTGAATGTCAGGCATGTGTGTTTCCAGACCCCATGACCCCAAAATGCCAAGGACAAATTGGAACATCAGTGGAAAAAAACCTATGGAACCTGTATGACAGAGTAGAGTAGTTGGGCCTGAGCCCCAGGGTGGCAGAGGGGATGGAGGAGCCCATGGAAAAGGATCCCGTGGCAGTAGTAGCAGGGACAGGGGTAGAGGTAGCGACTCTTTCTGAGGTTCTAGGCCCACAGAATGTGGGGGAATCCAGTAGCTGAGAGTACACCCCCTCTACTCCCACTGGAAGCAGAGAACTAGCTTGACAAAGAGATTAAAAGTCAAGTAAATAGCTGGGAAAATGAGAAAAAGTATCAGACTATAGAATCTTACTTTGGTGACAAGGAAGACCAAACTATACAAACATAAGATAATAAAGTCAAAGCTCCTCCATCCAAAGCCTCCAAGAAAAATATGAATTGGTCTCAGGCCATGGAAGAGCTCAAAAAGGATTTTGAAAATCATGACAGAGAACTAGAGCAAAAATTGGAAATAGACATGAGAGTGATGCAAGAAAATCATGAAAAATGAGTCAACTGCTTGCTAAAGGAGACCCACAAATGCTAAAGAAAATACCACTTTAAAAAATAGACTAACCCAAATGATAAAAGAGACACAAAAAGCCAATGAGGAGAGGAATGCCCTAAAAAGCAGAATTGATCAGATGGAAAGGGAGGTCCAAATGCTCACTGAAGAAAATAATTCCTTAAAGATTAGAATGGAGAAGATGGAAGCTAAATCAAGAAGTTATAAAACAAAAGGAATGAAAAAATAGCAGACAATGTGAAATATCCCGTGGGAAAAACAACTAACCTGGAAAATAGATCCAGGAGAAATAGTTTAAAAAACTTTGATCATAAAAAGAACCTAAACATCATCTTTCAAAAAAATTATCAAGGAAAAATGCCATGATATTCTAGAACCAGTGGGTAAAATAAATATTGATAGAATTCACCAATTGCCTCCTAAAAGAGATCCCCAAAGAAAAACTCCTAGGAATATTGTAGCCAAATTCCAGAGCTCCCAGGTCAAGGAGAAAATATTGCAAGCAGCCAGAAAGAAACAATTTGAGTATTGTAGAAAAACAATCAGGATAACACAAGATCTTGCAGCTTCTATATTAAAGGAATACAAGGTTTAGAATATCATATTCCAGAAGTCAAAAGAGCTAGGATTAGAATCAAGAATTACCTACCCAGCAAAACTGAGTGCAATACTTCAGGGGGAAAAATGGTCATTCAATGAAATAGAGGACTTTCAAGCATTCTTGTTGAAATGAACAGAGCTGAATAGAAAATTTGACTTTTAAACACAAGAATCAAGAGAAGCATGAAAAGGTAAACAGGAAAGAGAAATCACAAGGGACTTACTAGAGTTGAACTGTTTACCTTTCTACATGTAAAGATCATATTTGTAACTCTTGAGACTTTTTTCAGTATTAGGGTTGTTGGAGGGATTGTGTACATATATATAGAAGGAATAGGGTGAATTGAATAGGTAGGGATAATTAACAGATAAGAGAAGAATATATTGGGAGGAAAAGGGGGAAAATAGAATGGGGCAGATTATCTCACATGAAAGAGGTGAGAAAAAGCTTTCTCAATGGAGGGAAGAGCGGGGAAGTGAGAGGGAAAGAGTAAACCTTACTCTTACCACATTTGGCTTAAGGAAGTAATAATACACATACTCAATTTGGTATGAAAATCTATGTTACCCTAGAGAAAAGTAGTGGGGAAGGGAATAAGTGGATAGTGAGGAGGGGAATAGAAGGGAGGGCAAATGGGAGGAGGGAGTAATTAGAAATAAACACTTTTGAGGAGAGATTGGGTGAAAAGAGAATAGAATAAATGGGGAGAAGGATAGGATGGAGGGAAATGTAGTTAGTCTTTCACAATGTGACTGTTATGGAAGTGTTTTGCATAACTACACATGTGTAACCTATATTGAATTGCTTGCTTTCTCGGTGGAAGTGGGTGGCAATGGAGAAAGGGAGAGTAATTGGAATTCAAAGTTTTAAAAATGATTCTTAAAAGTTATTTTTACATGCAAATGGGAAATAAAATATCTAGGAAATGGGGTATAGAAATCTATCTTGCCCTACAAGAAAATGAGGGGATGGGGATAAGAGAAGGAAGGGTAGATTGGTGGAGGTAGTAACCAGAATGCACACTGTCTTGGGGTGGGCAGAAGGGAGAGATGAGGAGAAAATTTGGAACTCAAAATCTTATAAAAGTGTCTGTTGAAAACTAAAATTAAATAAAATTTAAAAAATAGCTTGCATTCAGTTCACAGTCTGATGATAAAGACAAATTAAAAACACTTATGTATACATAAGGTAAATTAGAGATGATGTCAGAGGGAAGATAGAAGCCTTAAGGAGGAATGGGAAAGACTTCTTGCTGAAGGCAGAGTTTTATATTGAAGGCAGTCAGGAGGTAGAGATTTGGATAGAGACAATTCCAGACAATTCACAACCAGTGAAAATGCCCAGAATCAGGTGATGAAGCATCCTTTTCAAAGAACACCCGTCATGGAGGCCAGTGTCATTGGATTGTAGAGTATGTAGAGGGCAGTGAGGTATGAGTTCCAACCAAGATAAGAAGGGTTTGATGAGCCAAACAAAGGATTTTATACTTGATCCTGGAGATAATTGGGATCCATGAAGTTTATTCAGGGAGGATTGAAATGGTCACCTTGGAGATTAAGGAAGATAGCTTTAATAGCTGAATGGAAGATGGATTGGAGTGGGAAGTCCAAGGATGAACTTGAGGCAGGAAGACTTACCATTATTCCTTTGCAGTAGTCTAGGCATGAGTTTATGAGGACCTGTACTAGAGTGGTAGCAGTGTCAGAGGAGAAGAGGAGTATATAAAAATACACACCATAAAGGTAACATTGAAAGGACTTGGCAGTATTTTGGATATAAGGCATGAAGAAGCAAGAGAGAATCCTGGGAAAGAATATTATATGGGTTATTAAGACAGAAAATGGATTCAGTAGGAAATGATGGAGAAAAAAATAGATTGTCATTTTTTTAAAAGAGGAAGAAAATGAAAAAGTGCAGAACTTGCATGAAGTTTAAGAAGAATCTATTTACTAAAGCAGATTTAGGCTGCATGAAAAAAAGTTTGTGTTTTTTAATTTATTTTTTATTTGACATCCCTAAGATCATGACACATTGCAATTAAACTAAACAAACGTTGTTTAAATGCCTTCTATGTGAATCACTATTGTGGATATTACATTACTTAATTGTATGCTATGTTGTGTTCTGGGAAGTAGAGCAATAGAGAACTGACTCACTGTGTGATTTTAGGCATTTCCCCTCCTCTGAACTTCATTTTCCTCTCATATAAAATACTGACTGAAATAGTCGCCGAAATCTCTTCTAGTTCTAATGTCTATGATCCTGTAAATCCTGTATCCTCAATAATAAGGTAGTATGATGTAGTGGATAGAATACTGTTCCTGGAGTCAGAAGACATTCAAACCTGCCTCATATACTATTCAATTCAGTTCAATTCAAATATTTTCAAGTGTCTATTCAATTCAGTTCAATTCAAAAAACATTTTTAAGTGTCTACTTAAGGGGTTCAATTAGGCACTGAAAATAAAGACAAAAACAAAATAGGCCTTTCTTTTATAAAGGAGCTTATACTCTGCTATGGCAATATATTATGTACACAGGTAAGGATGTGCTACTTAGAAATACTTTGGTATTTCAAGAGGGAAGTGACATGGTCAGACTTGTATCTTAGGAATATTGATATTCATAGGAGTACTAATGTATGTACTACTGTGAAGTAGCAATTTTTGCTTCAGGGAAAAGTTTCTTAGAAAAGACACTGTGAGGATATCACATGGGAGTGAGGAGCAGGGGTAACTGGATCAGGAATGAGCCCATCTGGGGTATAGCCTCTCAACGGATGCCACCTGCTAGCTTCCTATTTTAACTAAATATTCTTCCTGTGTTAAGCTTTGTTGTTTCTATGTTAAAGGACTGCAAATGATCTCAACCCCTCTAAATTGCAAAATCCTAAAGAATTGTATGGGCAGTTCGGTGGCACAGTAGATAGAATGCCAGGTCTGAAATCAGGAAGACTCATCTTCATGAGTCTAAATGTGGCCTCATAACTTACCATAGCCATGCGACCCTGAGCAGTTCACTTAATTTTGTTTGCCTCAGTTTCCTCAGCTGAAAAATGGGCTGGAGAAGGAAATGGCAAACCACTCCAGTATCTCTGCTAAGAAAACCCCAAATGAGATCCCCCAAATGACTAAAAACTAACCAAACAACAACAATAAAGAATGTTGTGTGTGTGTATGTGTGTATGTGTTTGTGTGTGTGGGTGTTTTG
Source organism: Potorous gilbertii (assembly GCA_028658325.1). Lineage (NCBI taxonomy): Eukaryota > Metazoa > Chordata > Mammalia > Diprotodontia > Potoroidae > Potorous > Potorous gilbertii. The sequence goes on from JAQQSK010007308.1 coordinate 5,564, forward strand.
AAATTTTTCCTGTCAAAGGTTCTTTTTTTTAAACCTCGTTCTGATAAAACAGTGTAGGAATTTCCATTTGGTTTCTCTAATGTTTCAGTGGGGTGTTGAAATAGGATCATGCGTTATTGATTCAATTGTGTTCATCTGAAGACAGTTGCCTGCTTGCTAAATTGTTTTTCACTTTTTCTTAAAGAAGACCTAAATTTCTTGAGACCATCTTTTTATGAAAGTAAGAGCAGTGACTAATCTGATTGCTTTTGCTCTAACCCACTCTAATAAAATAGTTACACCCGCTCCGTTGCATTATGCTTCAGGAAAGCACCAGCCTCTTCTCTGAACATCACTGATGTTATTTCTCATGAAAATCAATCAGTTCAGTACTGCTGAGTTAGAGGCCTGGTATGAACTCCAATGCCAGGCCATTGCACAGCTAGCTAAGCACTGAGAACAGCGTGCTCCCCTGGGCAATGATTAGGGGAAAGAAAAAGTCATCTGGTAATTACAGATTCAAAGACTGGGTCTAGGAAAGGCTGCTGGATGATATATATACTTCCACCTCCTACCTCTTATGTCCATCTAGGCTTTCTAAATATTTGTGCTCTGTAGAAAGCCTATTTGTTCCCATGAATAATCTGTGCTCTTTGTAATTTTCTTATACCACTTTCCAACAAGACAAAAATTCTCATTTTGAAACTCTGGTTCAAATTTGTCAATTAGAGCTTTTAGCTATGGCCAGCTTTTGGTTGTAATTGAAAGCAGTCCTTTTGGACATTTAAAATGAAACAAACAAACAAACAAAGGCTTCATGATTGTACTCATGTGAATGAGTACATATACCCATAAAGACCCATCAGACACCAACTAAAGGAGCATTTTGTTCCTGGATGATTTAATTATGTGTCCTCTCAGGACCTGGACTGAGAGATTACACTTGGGCAGAGGTCCCTCTGCACTGCTGAATGGCATGTCCCCCGATGTCCTAGAGCTGAGGCCTGAAATTCTGCCATGATTGATTCATTCCTTTGGGTTAAGCTCTGACCTCTCTTGGTGAGGCGTTGTGGAATCACCAGACTGAGAGTAAAGATTGTTTCAAATTCGAGGCTTGCATTGGTTCTCTCTGTGTGTGAGACCTTAGGCAAGTCATTCTACTTATCTGTAAATTAATGGAACTGAACCAGAGAAGGCATTCTTAACTCAGAGTCCATGATCTTAAAAAAAATGATAGCTATTTTAATAGAAATGGTTTCCTTTCAATTCTAGTATTTTGTTTATCTCCTATCCCTAAGCCCATTGCTTTTCAGATGTCATATACCTATATCTATATCCAATCTTTTCACATTAGAATTTAATTTCTTTGAGGACAGGGACTATCTTGCCTGCTTGTAATTCTATCCTCAGTGAATAGCACAGTCCCTGGCTCATAGTAAGTACTTAATAAACTCCTTTACCCCCTTCTCTCTCTCTCTCTCTCTCTCTCTCTCTCTCTCTCTCTCTCTCTGTCTCTCTCTCTCTGTCTGTCTCTCTCTCTCTCCTTTTCTCATTCTCTCTCTCTGTTCATTAATCTATATATTACCTTCATTCAGTTCTCTTATGGTATGATTTGCAGGCCCCTCACCATTCTTGTTGTCTTGCTTTGGGTAAGGTCATTCAGCTTGTGGGATGTCTGTGCTATAATACCTTACCAGGACAGGACTATACTCAGATGTGTTCTTACCAGAGTAAAGGACAGTGGGATTTTCCCTTCCCTTGTACATGATTCTGTGCTTTGATCAATTCATTGCCTGTTTTGGATGCAGTGTCACACTTTTGAATCATACTGAGTTTACTATCCACTCAACTACTAATGAATGTTGCTAAATCATTCTTCTTCTATCCTTTATTTGTGCAGTCAATTTTTTTTTAATTCAAGTATAGGACTTTATCCTTATCTCATTCCTTCTGATTAGCTTTAGTTCATTTTTCTAACTGGTTGAGATCTTTCCACTTCTCTCTTCTAGCATATTAGTTTCCCTCCCAGCTTCTTGCCATCCACAGATTTGATAAGTAAGGCATCTGTGCCTTCACACAGGTCATTGATAAAATTTGCTGAGTACGGCAGGGTCAAGAACAGGGCTTTGTAGCAAATCCATCGGAGATATCCTCCAGAATGACAACTGTCTTTTAATTACTACTCTTTGAGTCTGGGAATTCAACTAGTTTCCAATTTACCTGATGGTTCCATAATCTCTTCATATTGCCCACAAGAATATTTTATAAGATTCTGTTAAATGCCTCTCAGCTGTCCGGCTATGCTATATTTGCAAAATTCCTCTTATCTGTCAGTCTAGTAACCCTAGTCCAAAAAAAGGCAGGGGAGATGCCATAAGCACTAATAGTTTGTTCTCAGTCAGCTGATTGTTGGTTTTCTTTTTGTAAATTTTCTAAAATTGTTGCTAAACTTCTCTATCACTCTTGAGGACACCACTATCCTCTTGGCTACCCAGACTTACTGCCCAAGTGTCATCTTCAACTCCTCACTCTTTTTAAAGTCTATTACCAAAGTGTGTTGATTTCCCACTTGGACCATCTCTGACATACTTCTCTCTTTGGACATGGCTATCATACTGATGCAGGATCTCATCCCTTCACACTTGGACTTCTGTAATAATCAGATATTTGGTTTACCTGCCACAAATATCTCTCCAAACTAGTTTATCTCCTTCTCAGCTGTCGGTGATCCTCCTGAAACACTAGACTGACCATCTCTGACATACTTCTCTCTTTGGACATGGCTATCATCCTGATGCAGGATCTCATCCCTTCACACTTGGACTTCTGTAATAATCAGCTATTTGGTTTACCTGCCACAAATATCTCTCCAAACTAGTTTATCTCCCTCTCAGCTGTCGGTGATCCTCCTGAAACACAAGACTGACCATCTTACCCATCCAACCCTATTCAATTAACTCCATTAGCTCCCTATCATCTCCTGGATCAAATATGAAATCCTGGGTTTGGCACTTAGATCACTTCATAACTTGACACCTCTCACCATTCCAGTCTTCTTACACCTTACCCCCACCCCTATAAAATGTTCAGATCAGTGATACTGGCTTTCTTGCTGTTACTCCAATAAGCCACTCCATCTCCTGACCCCAGGTATTTCCCTTGCTGTCTCCCATGCCTAGAATGCTTTCCCTCTTCTTCTCTGCCTTCTGATTTCCTTAGTTTTCTTCAAGTCCCTGATAAAACCTTACCTTCCATATGAAGCCTTTCCTGATTCTCTTTGATTTTAATGCCTTTTCTCTGTTAATTATTTCCAGCTTATCTGCATATAGCTTGTATGTACATAGTATTTTGCATGTTGTCTCCCCTATTAGATCTTCTCCAGAGGGTGGACTGCCTTTTGCCTTATTTGTGTGTCCCCAGGGCTTAGCATAATGCCTGGCACATAGTAGGCACTTTATAAATGTTTATTGACCAAAGGAACACTCAACATAGCTCACTTCTTGTGATCTGAAAGGCATAATTCATTCTGTTGCAACCCCCTATTTTCCTTAACCTCATCATGCCCCACCCCCATTTCTACCCACTCCCTATAATCTGTGCAGAGCTGTTTAATCAAGGTTTTCATAAACCAGAATTGCATCCTGTACTTAAGGCAATCAGTATTGTTGGAATGTTTACTCTTGATCTTAAAATAAATCTTTATAGAAAGAATGAAGAAGCATGGAACTGGAGATGAAGTACGGAAAAGCTTATAGGTAAATGATTTTTTAAAATGAAGTTCAATGACTTTTTGATAGACCTTAGAACATTGTGGGTTGTCACAATAAACAAACATTCAGTGAGCAATCATGATGTGAAAAGTACTGTGTTATGTACTGAAGATATTTAACGTGTCAAGGCTATTTAATTTCATTTGTAAGAGTACTCTAGCCATGAATGCAAGACTACAACATCTTTATAAATTGGTAGAGGGTCTCTGAGAGTTGTTGAGGCCCAAAAAGTCATGATCTAAAGCCACTGCATATTAAAATATTCAAAAGAACATCATACCTGCCTTCAAAAACCTTATAATCTTGTTAGCAGGAGTTGGCCTTGTTAAGCAGTAGGAAAGATCATACTTTCTTGTTATGGCAGGACTTGGAGACCAGACAGATCCACTGGGAATGAGGCAGGGGAATAGGCCTCCGCTGTAAGCAATATGAGGAAATATTTAAATATATTTAAGTACCATTCTCCACTCCCTCATCTCTTTCCATTTTAGCCCAGTCACTCTTCTGTTCTGTTCTCCTCTTTTCTATCATTAACAAATTTCCTTTTATCTTAGATTTCTTCCATTTACCCTCTTTTCTTTTCCTTCCCTTCTCCCCCATTCCTTCAACTCTGCTTTCATCTCACGATTCCCCCTCCCTACTCTTAGCCTTCTAGTTCTTCAGTTCAACTATACGATGTCTTCTTCTTCTGAGTTTCTTGTCCCCTTGTATATTTAATGATGGTAATTTAATAATAATACTTAAGTGAGCTAATATTTTGATAGTACTTCTCTGTGCCAGGCTCTGTGCTAAGTGCTTTATAAAGATTATCTCACTTTTTTCATCACAACCACTCTGGAAGGTAGGTGCTATTTTACAATTTTACAGATGAGGAAACTGAGGTTAATGACTTGCCCAGGGTCACACAGCCAGTAAGTGTCTGAGGCTGGATTTGAACTCAGGTCTTTCTGACTTTAGGCCCCTGTGCCTATTATTCACTGTGCCACTTAGCTTCCCCTTGACAACCTCCAATAATAGATTGCTCCCATCATCTTCCTTCTCAGCTTTTATTTCGTTGCTGCTAAACACCACTGGAGGAAGCCACACAATTATGCCCACTGTAGATTAATCTCCATTGAACTTTTGCTTTTGTATGTACATCCTTTTATTTTTCCTGCATTGGTTCTTTTGAACTCCTTACAACAGTTCTTCTAAGTCTTTGTATCTCTAGCACCTCTCTCCCCTTCCTAGCAGAGGACCTTCCCTCCTTTACAGAAATTCTTCTTTTTGAATCCAAAGCTGAAAATCCCATGACATCCTTATCCTTACTTCTCATTCTGCAGTGTTAGATGAAGAGATGACCACTGTTCTGTTCTTGCCAAGGTCAGCTTGTATAATTGAGACCTTGACCTTATGATCATGCCTTCTTTCTGTATCTTCAGTCTCCTTTTATGTACTGGCTCTATCTCTGTGTTCTCATATACATTCAGGTCTCCCTCAGCCTTCAGGGGGAAAAAGTAACCCCTCCTCCCCAAAACACTGCACAGAAGGACTAACTTTTACTTAACCCTACGGTCCACTGAAGTCCTTCTTCCTTTCACAGTAAAACTTAGAGGAGAAATAAAGGGTCTGTAGTGCTTAGCTCTGTGTCCTCTTCTCCTGTTCACTTCTCAGCCGCTTGGAATCTGGCTTCTGAATTCACTAATCAACTGAAACTCTTCTCCCAGGGATACCAACAATCTCTTAATGGCTAAGTCAAATGGTCTTTCTTCAGTCCTCATTCCTCTTGACCTATCTATATCATTTGATTTTCTTAACCACCCTCTCCCTCCTGCATACTCTTTTCTTTCTGGATTTTTCATGGCTCTGTTCTCTGTCCCTCTTTTGTTTCCTCTTACCTGTATTGACAATTTCTTCTCAGTTTCCATCCCCTAACATGTGTGTATCCTAATACTCCTCACCACCCTGTCCCTCACCATGGTCTCCTTTTCTCTTCTATGTAACTTTTCTCTTGGTGTGAACATAGGTAAAAAAAAATAGATAAAATTACCATTTCTATGTAGATAATGGGGCAGCTTGGTGGATCAATGGATTGAGCACTGGGTCTGGAGTCAGGAAGACCTGAGTTCAAATTTGGTCCAAGCTTTGTGACCCTGGACACATTACTTAACCTCTGCTTGCCTTAATCCATTGGAGGAGGAAATGGCAAAGGCACCCCATTATCTTTGCCAAGAAAACTCACCAACCTACTGTCCATGGGATCATGAAGAGTCAGACACAACTGAATGACTGAACAACAACATGTAGCTGTAGCCCAGATCTATAAATCTTGCCTTTATCTTTCTCATAAGTTCCAGGCCTGTACGGAGCTGTCCACCTCTGTCTCTTTATCTCTAACTAGATTTTCCACAGGCATGATAAATTGAACATGCCCAGGTAGAACTCATTATGTCTCCCAGCCCCCATTAACCTACTCTTTTTCAAAGGTCCATATTTCGGTGGATTGTAACACCAGCTCTTCAGTTTTCCAGATAAGCAACTCTGAAGTCATTTTTCAAATATTTCTGTTTCTTACCCCTATTCCGATAACTTGCCAAGTCTTGCTGTGCATTGATCACATTGTTTTCCTTTCTCTTTGAATAGCTACTGCCCTAATTCAAACCACTAACATCTCTCACTGGATCATTGTAATCAATAGTCTTTCAATTGGCTTCTAGCTTCTCTCCTCTTCAATCTATCCTCCACATAACTGCTAAAAAACTTTCTAAAAGTCAAGGGAAACTATGGAATTTTTGTGATCTGGAACCTTTAGTGGTTTTCTATTGCATTTAGGATAAAATACTAGCTTGTCCACTTGGCATTTAAAGCTCTTCATCCTCTGAATTCCTTTTACTTCTTCTGGTTCATTTAACATTAACCACCCTTAATGCACTCTGGGTTCTACCCATGTGACCCACTCACTGCTCCCTAGGCTTGACTTTCTATTCCATCTCATACAATAGAGGTAGTATTTCCCATACCTGGAATGCCTTCCCTCATATTCTTGCCTCTTAGAATCCTAAGCTTTATTCAAGACTTAGGTCATGTGCTTGATCTTGGGGGAAGCTGTTCTTGAATACACTCTTTGTTAGTACAATCTCCCTCAAATAATTATGAATATACTCATCTATTTGTCTGTTTTATTCCCTTCAGCATAATGTAAATTTTTTGAGGATGAGGATGGAAATTGCTAGGACCTTTTATAGTGCTTTGTTGCTAATAGGCATTTAATAAATGCTTATTTGGTTGGAATTAGTTTTAGCAAGCTCCTTGAGTGGATTTCACAGCTGGTGGGCCATATAGCCACTGGGCGGGCAGCAGCAGGCAATAGGCAGAGTCTCGCTGTTATTTGTTACACAGATTTAGCAGAGTATACAATGGGATGTCTTAGCAGGCAGGTGGAGAAGAGCCTCAGAGGAGCCTGACCACCAGCAAATAGGCTGAATTCTAGTTAGATGGGTGTAAGGTAAGGGAGAACTGTCTAGTGACCTGGGATTCAGGTACTAGATTCCAGTTACTTGGACGATGACAAGGCAAGGCCTTAGCCTGACAGGTTCTGGGCTACCAGGTAGGGCACTGAAGCAGGAAATCAGGCTTAGTGGGTTCAGGTGGGACCTGATGACAAAGAGCTAGGCCTGTTGACTAGAATTGGGAAATGAGGTCAGAATAGGACAAAAAGGTGGATTGTCTCAACCCTCAGCTACTCGAGCTTTGGCAGCATTTTATGCTTTTACTTTTCCTTGCTGGGGGCTGAATTTTTCTCAAAGGCTGAGACAGAGCTAAACTAGTGGGTAATAGTAATGAAGGTGGGAAGTGAGGTGGTGCAGTGGATAGAGTGCCAGGCCTGGATCAGGAAGACCTGAGTTCAAATCTGGTCTGAGACACTTACGGGCTGCGTGACTTTGGGCAAGTCACTTAACTTCTATCTTCCTCAGTTTTCTCATCTGTAAAATGAACTGGAGAAGGAAATGGCAAATCGCTTCAGTGTCTTTGCCAAGAAAAACTCAAATTGGGTCATGAAGAGGTAGACATGACTGAAAAATAGCAACAATATATGATATAACGTAAGTGTTATGAGTTGTACAGATACCCAATACTATGGAACTCAGAGCAGAGAGCAGTGGTGGTAGTCAAGAAAGACTTTATGGAGAAGCTACTGAGTTTTGAGGGATTTAGATGACTGGTGAGTAAATTACAAAAATGGGGCATAGAGCTAAGAAATTATAAGGTGCGTTTCAGACACAATGTAACCCAAATTGTCTCAACTCCAGAGTTTGTGTAAGTATGTAGAAGATAAGGTTGGGCTAGATTGTGGAGGACTTTGTCAGGCCAAAAAACTCTCGGGAAGAGTTGTATAGCAATAATAGGGACTGATATATCTAGAACTCCTAGGGAGGTCTCCAAATAGCTATTATATTATATTGACTAGTAGTTCTGTTTCTAGTGTAATGTGCCCTAGGATCTCAGGAAAAGTATAATTAGACAGCTAGATGGTGCAATGGATTCGATGCTGGCCCTGAAGTCAGAAATATCTGAGTTCAAATCCTGCCTCAGACTCTGACTAGCTGTGTGGCTCTGGCTAAGTCACTTACCATTACTTGATCTCAGTTTCCTATGAAAAGGGGTAATAACACCTACTTTGAAAGGTTGTGAAAAATCAAATGAGATATTTGTAACATGCTTAGCACAATCCCTGGCATCCAGCA
>JAQQSK010007309.1:0-10000 GCA_028658325.1 Potorous gilbertii
TGCTCTCCTACTCACCAATCCCAGTCATGATGAGCCTTCGGGGCGCCACCGGCCTCCCAGTCCTCTGGGAGGAATAACCAGACAGAACGCCGGAGGTAGCAGAAGCGGTATTTAATGTTCGGCGATCACATCCCAAGAGAGCGTCCCTCCCCATGAACCCAACATATATAGATCCTAGCACTTCCTGAATACCACCAACCAATCATCGTTCTATTCTACACTTATAACCTAATAAGGAAAGGCATCTGTGCTAAGCCCTGCCCCTCTCTCTCTAGCCCTCCCTCCTCCCTCCCCCAACACTGTCTGTATAACAATTTGCTTTTATCAGATTTGTGTGTGTGTGTGTGTGTGTGTGTGTGTGTGTGTGTGTGTTGCCCATATTTTTTGCCCTTTTCTTTTCTTTTAAATTTGAGCTGTCAACCAAACCAGAACTGGTCTCTGACTTGTGGGTGACTGGGGCGGAACTGAGGCAGGAGGGTCAGGAATCAAACAGAAGTTTAATTTCAAAGAGAGGAAAACATTTGCATGTGGAAGTCCTCCTGAAATGGAAGGCTTATGGTTTATGGCAGGGGTAGAATTTTTAAGCATGAAAATCCCAAATAGGTAAGACCCAATACAGTCATTCTTATGTCTTCAATAAACAATTCCAAAAATTGACATTTTAGGGGACAATATAGTCATTCTTGAGTTAGGTGGGAACAGTTTCTAAGCTATTAGAATCATTGGGCCTTGTGATTGACTCAAGTCTGAAGGGTGGTTGAGCCTTTCTACCATTCAATGGGGCAGGAAACCAGAATTAGCATAGTGGGAAGAGGAGTGCATCACCCGGTTTGGTTCACTTAGCAGTTATAGGCACAGGTATTGTTCAGAATGTCGAGAGATGTGATTGATCACTTTCTGCTGGAGCCTGTTCACTGTATCCCCAGCTCTCAGTCCAGGATCTCCTGAGAAATAAGTAAGCACCTACAAATCTAATTCATTACATGTATCATATCAAATCATAAATCCCATGACAACATTTGTCATAGAGTAAGAACATCCAGAGGGTGAGCATGAAGGATTATTGTTATGCCAAGCTCTAGACACATCTTCCTTTCTGGTCCTTAGCTCTGGAAAAGAGAGTGTCTTCTAATATCTTGACAGAGCTCTGCTCCCAAGACACACTGTCTCAGGCTTCTTGTGTCAGGGGCTGTAAAGTCTGTCTGTTAATCTGGTGCTTCACTGATGTTGTCTTGAGCCCTATAGGAGATGCTCATATCTGTTGCTTTCCTGAGGAGTAGGAGTGTAGGGTGGCTGATAGTTCTGGAAGCTGTAGGTCTGGCATCTTGGTTCTCAGACAGGGTCCTAGTACTAGTTTCTGGCATGTACTGAGACTAGTGGAATGCTTTTGTATTTCTCAGAGGCTACACTGAAGTCTATGGTGGTCCTGTCACTGGAGGCTACCTGTTTATCTGGTGTCATGTCATCTTCCCATGCTGAGGCGTGTGGGGGACCTTGGTGTTGGTATTTGCCTGGATCACTGCACTGGGCTTCAGAATCTTCTGCTGGTTTGCTGGAATGGTTCAGACAGACCTTTCTTGTTAATCTTCCAAAGTTTCTTGGGTTAAAGATTATCTTACCTCATATCTTTGCCAGTTCTGTAGTTGCAGGATTTGTTCTGCAGTTCTATTTTTAATTTGTTTGGAGATGAATATTGGAGAGTTTTGGTGATTTACTGTTTATTCCACCATCTTGGATCCCAGAAGTCAATTCCTTTTCATTATTTTCAGTGAAGTACCAACTTTGAATAGCCATCTAATTTCAGTACATGTTAAGACTGATATCAAATAGACACTAGTTGCTTTAAACATGTTCTTCTCATTTACTTTTTATTTCACAATGCTATTAAATCTCTTGACATATATAGCAGTGACTTTCTTCTTAAAAGTTTTATGTTCAGTACATCTTGGCTTGAACAGATTTGAACATTTGTGACCTTGTCTTATTCCATTGGTTTAATTCACCCATTACAATCAAACCTTTGGCCTTTATCTTTTCCTTGAGATAAATGAAGAATACCATTTTGATATCATAATTTAATTAATACTCTTTGTGCATATGTGTTTAAGTAACTTAGAATTCTTACAAATAACTGCTCAGATCCTTAATTTATTTTGTCCATGAAGCCATCATGGGACTTTTTCCAATGCTTTTAGCAAATTCAAATGAACTTCTATAAAGTGCCAGAATCAGCTTACATTATAGATTTTGACAAAGAAACAATTTTAGAGGTCTTTAAGGCCTTCATTTCAGAGGTGGAAAAACTGAGGTTTTTCTATGTTAAGTGATTTATTCAAGGAGAGAGAGATAGAAGGGAGAGAGGAGTAAGAGAAGTATAACTATAATTTGTACTCAGGTCCCTTGGTTTTCAAAATCTTCTTTGAAGTCCAAATCCAAGACTGTATGTTACAACGTATGATACATTAAATAAAGATGATGTCTAAACAATCACAACATCAGCGTTATGTATCTAAGCTTTTTCTGACATTGCATGAATGGCAAGTTGTTACATATGGATTTGTCTACTATCAAGGTTAATCAATACAGGCACTTTAGTAAATTAGTTTGAATGTTTTTGAAAGGCTTGTGTCATTTTACCCAAGCATGGATCTACATATACATAGGCAACAACTTGGAAGGTTCTTCATTTTATTTGTGTGTATCATAAGTATTTTATCAATTAACAAATTCTATTTTACCTTCTTGTTCTAGGATATCAGGGCAGTTTTCCTTGATGATTTCTTTAAAGATGATGTCTGAGCTCTTTTTTTAACATGGATTTCAGATAGTCCAGATAAATTTTCTCTCCTGGATCTATTTTCCAGATAAATAGTTTTTCCAATGAGATATTTCACATTGCTATTTTTTCATTCCTTTCATTTGGTTTTATAATTTCTTATTTTTTTCATAGTCAGTTTCTATGTGCTCCATTCTAATCTTTAAAGAATTATTGTCTTCAGTGAGCTTTTGGGTCTCCTGTTCCATTTTGCTAATTTTGCTTTTTAAGGCATTCTTTTTCTTATTGGCTATTGAGATCTCTTTCATCATTTGGGTTAGTCTACTTTTAAGGTGTTATTTTCTTCAGTATTTTTTTTTATTCCCCTTGAGCAAGCAGTTGATTTGTTTTTTCATGAGTTTCTTGTATCACTCTCATTTCTCTTTGCAATTTTCCCTCTACTTCTCTTATTTGATTTTCAAAATCCTTTTTGAGCTCTTCTATGGCCTGAGACCAATTCATATTTTTTTGGAGGCTGGGGATGTAGGAATTTTGACTTTGCTTTCTTCTTCTCTTTCTGTATTTTGGTCTTCCTTGTCAGTAAAGTAAGATTCTCTAGTCCAATTCCTTTTCTGGCTTTTGCTCATTTCCCCAGCCATTTATTTGACTTTTGAGTTCTTTGTCAAAGTACTTCTCTACTTTCAGTGAGGGTGGCTGTGTACTGTCTGATGCTGAATTCCCCCACTATCTGTGGACCTAGAGCTCCAGAGACAGCAGCTATCATTGCCCCTGTTGCTGGTGCTGTAGCTGTTGCAGACTTCTCTGCCCTCTTTCCCACTCTGTGGCTGGGGCCAGACTACTCTATTATCTCACACAGATTAAGGATTTTTCCACTGCCCTTTCAATTTGCACTTGCCTGGGAGTAGAGCAAGTCCATTGTAGGCTACATCTGCACAGGCATGACCTAAGCAGGCCTCTGTGGTACTGGCTTACTGGTACCTTTGATGGTTTCCAGACCTCACAACCCCAAAACAGATATATGTAGGTATATACAGTTAAAGATATATCTAGATAAGGATATATGTATAGATAGATAGTTTTGATTTTTTCTTCTAAAAACTACATATTTTTTGACTGCTTGCCAATTTTTTTTTTCATAAAGTTGATAAACTCAATGTATTTAAGGAATGAGACCTTTATCAAAGAAACTTGCTGTAAAATATGATTCCCAGTTTCTGTTTCCCTTCTAATCTGGCTAAATTGACTTTGTTTGTGCATAATCTTTTTTTTAGTTTAATGTAATCCAAATTATCTATTTTACATTTGTGTAGTTCTCTCTATCTCTTGTTTTATAAGGAATTCTTCCATTATCCATATCTTTGATGAGTTAAATTTTCCATAATTCCCTAATTTGTTTATGACATCACTCTTTATATCTAAATCATGTAACCATTTTGACCTTATCTTTGTATATGGTATGAGACATTCATTTATATCTAGTTTCTGCCAAAGTGCATCCTAGTATTCATAGCAATTTTTATCAAATTGTGTGTTCTTCTAACAAATGCTTGAATCTTTGGGTTATCAAACACTAGATCATAATGGTAATTTTGTACTGTGCATCATATACCTAAAGTATTCCACTGATCCATCACTCTCTTAGCCAGTACCAGAATGTTCTCATGATTACTATTTTGTAATATATTTTAAGATCTCGTACTGCTAGGCCATCGTCCTTTACATATCTATGTCTATATAGATAGCTGGATCTGTATGTAGTATATATATATATATATGTATATATATGTACATATATATACATATATATATGTGTGTGTGTGTGTGTGTATGTGCATATATATATATATAGATACTGTATATATAGTGTCTATATGTAGATATATCTATATAGATCTATCTCTATCCATCTATATCTATATCTATATATCTGTATATCTGTATAACTACATCTATTCATCTATCTATCATCTATCTATCTATCTCATGGATTCCCTTGCTATTCTTGACCTTTTGTTATTCCAGATGAATTTTGTTATTATCTTTTCTATCCATATTAAATAATTTTTGGTGGTTTGACTGGTATGGCACGCAATAAGTAAATTGATTTAGGTAAAATCATCATTTTTAATTACATTTGCCTACCCATGTGTTGGCCAGTTCCATAAGGAATCTGAGTATTTGTGAAACTTGTATTGACAAGTGGGCGAGATTGAATCTGAGGTAGATTGAGTCTGAGTCAGATTGAATCTGAGCATTTTCATAGAGCAAGATGAATCTTATATACAACCAACCCATGAACAAATGATATTTCTTACATTGTTTAAATCTGTCTTTATTTATGTGAAAAGTGTTTTGCAATTGTATTCATACAGTTCCTGAGTAATAAATGTTTGTTGACTTAAACTCTGGGGAAATACTGCACTGTTTTCTTTTGTATTTCATAGATACTAGTGTAGTATTTAGCCTGTTTATCTGTTATACTTTTTTTCTTACTGCATAACTAGTCTGTATTATTTTCCAAAGATATATATCCCTGAAGATATCTTTCATACAATTTCTGATGAACATGTTATTATCAGTAATATTAGCATTCTACTTACTCCTATCTGTCTTTCCATTACTGGTGGATCAATTACAAAGTTGATTCTTTGGATTTCTTGTTATTTTAGGATATGGTCATATTGTATCATGTAGAAAGTATTTTATGTCAACGAACAATTTTTGTTGATGGAAATACTGCAATTTCCCAAGTGCAATTGACCTGCAAACACTAATTTGTAAACATCTGCAAATGTGATCTATAAACTGATAAACTAATTCAGTGAATAGGCTCCCCATCCATCTGCATTGTAAAATCTGGACCATATGCATTCTTTATCCATGCTTTTTTTTCTTCCTTACCTTCATGGATTGTTAGACCAATGTAAAAGGCTTTAAGTTAATTTTTTTTGTCTGAACCAGAAGAATCCTGAGTTTCCGGTGTTCTTTCTTTTTCATATGCTTTCTAGATATGTATGATATACTGGACAACTCACGTTCTCAGCCTCAATTCCCCGTCTCTCAAATGGAGATTATAAAAATAAGACACATATTGGCAAGTTTTTGTGAGGATCCAATGAGATAACTTATGGAAAGAACTCTGTAAATCTTGAACTGCTCTAAAAATGCTGGCTGTTAATAGCCATGTAGCCTTTATTACTTAGAAAACTGGGACCCTATGAAAATTTGATATCCAAAATATACTCTCAGCCAGTTTTCCTTTTTCCTAGACATTACTCAGTTAGTAAAGATGATTGTGTAACTGTGACTTCTTTTGACTCTGATTCACTGTAATCAGGAACCTGAGAATTAGTTTAGGAAATGACTATGTCAAGAAGTTTAAAAGCAGTTTTTAAGTATATAAGTACTTGCATGTATCTACTTTTAGCTGTAGCTGGATGTCAGAATTGGTTGTGTAAAGGGAATTATTAGTTCCTACAACCCTTTGTCCTCTACTTTGATGTCAATACAGTGACTCTTCCCTCTTGCTCTATCTTCTTGTAGGGGGAACTATTTTGTAACTCACTAACTTCATTCTGATCCTCATTGAGAAGAACATGTGGATTTTGTGTCTGCTATAGGATTAGTGGGAAAAAAGCAGGGAGAGATCCACTTGTGGCAGGGTCTTTTTGTTCTCCTAGAGAGACAGACAAAAGACACAGACACACATGCAGAGAAACAGAGAGGAGAGAGAGGAGAGAGAGGAGAGAGAGAGAGAGAGAGAGAGAGAGAGAGAGAGAGAGAGAGGGAGAGGGAGAGGGAGAGGGAGAGGGAGAGGGAGAGGGAGAGAGATGGAGAGAAACAGAGAGACAGAGACAGAGAATGAAAGACATATACACACAGAGACAAAGATAGAGAGAATGAAGAAACAAAAAAAGAGAATGTCACATAATTTATCATACATATATTCACGCATGCATACATTACTTGGGTTCAGGCCACTGTGCAAACACTGATGATATAAGTATGATGATAAGATGATACAAGCAAATAAGATAGTCTCCACACTCAAAACTCTTACATTCAAGTAATGAAATGGTAATCTGGGTTCCTGACTCACTAATCCTAAGAGGTAACATTAGGACAAAGTTAATTCTGTATTGGGAAGGCTTTTGATAATGAAGTGATGAAAGAAATCCAGGGAATGAGACCATGTTCTATTTACCCATCCTTCTCCCACCTGAACATGACTGACTCATTTTGTGTCAAATGGAATCCATGATGGTCCAGATTAATTTTTTTCCTTGCTATGGGAAAACTATATAATAGGCATCTTTAGCTTGCCTAGTCTCAACAACTAGCAAAATAAGATCCTTCTCTCTGTTATTGGGCAAACATAGCCTCTCTTACCTGAGATTAATCCCTTTAAGCACACATATACACCTAGGGAATTCAATAAGTGAACAAGCTATAGAAACTATTTTCTTATAAGGATGCACAGCAAATTATTCTGTTATTTTTGTTTCTGACTCTTTATAACCCAGTTTGATGTTTTCTTGGCAAAGATATCAGAATAATTTGCCTTTTCTTTCTCCAGCCCATTTTACAGGTGAAGAAAATAAGGCAAACAGGGTTAAATGACTTGTTCAGGATCACCTACCTCGTAAGTGTTTGAGGTCAGATTTGAATTCAGAAAGATAGTTCTGAAGATCTATGTACTGTGCCACCTAGTTACTCTTACATAGTAAATATAGAAAGCAAATCATTGAGGAAATGAAGAATGAGGCAGTGGGGTAGGAGTTTCAGCTTTTTTTTTTGGCAAAAAGATTGCTTATATCATTTTTTCATTTTCTCTGGGTAGCACTGCATTTTTCATCTAAAGCCTTTCCCTGATCTTGACACCAGTTGTTCCTGGCTGACAGCAGGCTACATTCCCTGGACCATCCATATACCATTGTGCATGTAATCGGTCTCCACAATACAACTACTATACCAAGTTCAAAGTTTCATTTGCTATCTTCTCCATATACTTGCCTTTGAGGTCTCAGTCAAGACAAGTCATGTACTGTTCTACTCTCAATGGGTGAAGAGGAGATGGGCCTTTAGTCTCTTGGAGCCAGAGAAATGTAACTTTGACCTGTTTGGGGTATATGATTTTTAAATGTCTGTTGAATTTCAGTGAACAGAAAATAAACATCCATTTCCTTTGCATTTCTCTATTTTAGGGCATGTTTTTTGTAAACTGGAACAGTATGGGTAGTCCAATTAAGGAAAAGTCATTGCTTTTCCCCAGTCCAAAGGACCTTAGAATATTTCTAAATTGCTATAATATAAATTAGTCTTCATAAAATTTGCCTGAGAATTTCTATTTCTTTATATCTTTCTTCCCAGAAGTAATTTTTGGAGTGATATTCACTAGTAACACTTATCTTAACGTTGTATTTCCTCAGTGTTTGTAGAGTTTATATTTGGTTCCCCTTTCCTCTCCATTGAAACACAAAAAAAGCCAAGCATCTGCATGTCTGCTTTTATAAGCTGACTCAGGAATTGGCAGAATAATGTGATTGGAAATTTTATAAGTATGATCAGAGAAGTTAATGAGTCCTGGTTGCTTTATGACTTGTCTACCAATTGATCTTTTTGTCATTTTAATCCTGTGTATATGGTGGAAGGAAAGCTGATGTGCAGATGGCCAGAGAATCATTTCAAGGAAAAGGTCTACACTGACAACACATAACATTTAGCATTTCCTAATGAAAAAGATAACTAGTCATTTGGGGATGAAGCTCAGTAAGTATGATTTGCTTGTGTAAAGCAGTATGCATGTCTTGAATAGGACAAATCAACTATGCTCAGGCAGTGAGAAAAAAAGTTGTCATATATTGCATCACCCATGTGATATTCACAGCACCCAGAGCAGCCATGAATATCATGGCAAAATTCTGAATCACAAAATACTACAGACTCTCCACATGGAAAAGAGAACCTAAACATTTATTCAGACACCAGAAATTCAAACCAATCATAGTAAGAAAAACATCTATAGACAATAGCAATGCAGAGGACAACACCTTCCCCAATGCTAGGCTTCCCACAGACCAGCTATATTAAACAAATCACAAACAGGCACAGTCTTTCACTAAAGCTAACCAGCAGCCTGCTTGCCTGCACTCTTCCTAGCTCTGACTAGACTCATGAGTAACTTTACCCTCAGCTCTGCTCTAGTGCTGCCTCCTCTTGTTCCATCCATTCAGCAAACTCCTCCCACCACAGGCTCCATGTGACTGAAACTTCCGTGGACCCAGGCAGGTCATATGGGCCAATTAATGAATGGGAAAGGTCTTCCCATTTCAATTACCATAACATTTACCCATATTGAATTCTGACAAAGAAGAATGATCATAATGCAATGATTTATACCCCCTTGCATTTATGTGGTGTTTAAAATTCAAAATGATATTAATTCAAATCAAAATTTATTAAACTGTTGTGTTTAAGGCATGTTAGATACTCAAGATTCAAAAGGAGATACACCCCAGATATGAAAACGTGCCTATGACTAGTCTAATTGAGAAGGGATAGGGGAGAGACAAATAAATATGTTATAAGGGAAAATGTCACCTGAAAATGAAAACAAGAGCCAAAGTTCTATGAGATATATAAATAAGGTAAAAATAATTTTCAGCTGTTCATATCAAGGAGGTCTTCCTGAAGGAGGAAACATTTTATTTAGGGCTTAAAGGAATGGAAGTACATTAACATGAAATGGGAGCCGGTCGATCAAAGACATGGATAAGGGAACAAGGAAACAAATGGACAGCTAAGTAGTGCAATGGATAGAGAGAGTCAGGCTTAGAATTAGGAAGACTCATCTTTATGAGTTTATTTTTTCCCAAATATATTAATTTATTTGTTTTTAGTTTTGAACAATCACTTCCGTAAGTTCAACCAGCTTGTGACCATGGGCAAGTCACTTAAACCTCTTTGCCTCCATTTTCTCCTCTGTAAAATCAACTGGAGAAGGAAATGGCAAACTACGATAGTATCTCTGCTAGGAAAATCCAAAATGGGCCAAGAAGAGTCAGAAACAAGTGAAAAAAATAACAAAACAGCAAAAATAGAGGGACTAGATAATTAGAGGATTCATCATCCAATATAAGAGTTGTAGACCAGGGTGGAAAATCTGAAGTCTTTTGGCCACATATGACCCTCTAGGTTCTCAAATAAGGCCCTTTGACTGAGTCA
>JAQQSK010007310.1:0-14035 GCA_028658325.1 Potorous gilbertii
TGACAAAGGACCCAAAAGCCAAGTAACTGGTTGGGAAAATGCACAAAAAAGGGAAAAAAGTAAGACCATAGAAGGTTACTTTCTTGGTGAACAGATTCCTCCTCCCATCCTTTCGGATGAGGAAGAACAATGTTTACCATCAGGGAAAGACATAAAAGTCAAGGCTTTTGTATCCCGAACATCCAAAATAAATATTCAATGGGCTCAAGTCATGAAAGACCTCAAAAAGGATTTTGAAAATCAAGTAAGAGTGGTGGAGGGAAAACTGGGAAGAGAAATGAGAGAGATGCAAGAAAAGCATGAAAAGCAGGTCAACACCTTGCTAAAGGAGACCCAAAAAAATGCTGAAGAAAATAAACCTTTAAAAATAGAATGAACAACAATATGTCAATATTAGAGCAAGAAAGAAAGCTACAGGTTGAACTTACTATGTGCTTTGTTTTAAAATGTTGTACTTAATAGAAACTTGCAATTTCAAGTACAAACCTTTCTTCTGTTCTAAGTCAATATGTGGCACATGGAGGGCTTCATTTTTTTTGACATTTGATAAATTCAGGATAAAAATTAAAGTACATTGTGTTTTTCTTTGTTGATAAGGAAAATTCAGGTTAGGGAAAGGAGAAGAAATGAAGGCTATATTTGGAAAGCAGTGTGTCATAAAACCAGAAGGCATAAATAAAATAAAATAACCAGGCCATAACCCACTAACCTCATTCCCCTTGTTATCAAACATATAATGCTTTGCTAAGTTTCTATCAAAGCAGTTAACAGAGTCTCTCATGCTTTTCTTGTAGGAACAATGGCATGGTATGGGCACACCTTGCCTGTAACAGCAAGGACCCTGGCATACATAGGAGGGCCTGCCGTGTAGGTTCTTAGATGGGCTTTTCTAAAAGGAAAACAACTTTTGAGGGGTCAACACACATATCATTCACTTAGTTCAGGGGGAGAGGCTGCACCCTGAATTTCAGGGAAAATACAAACAGAAATTACAAGCAGAAATTACAAACAGAAAGACCAACAGACAGGGCGTCTAACTGCCTGACCATAAGCAATACACACATCACAGATCAACAGACAAATTCCGTTGTCTGACCATAAATACATAGTTACAAGAGAGAGAAGCACCAACATCTGGGTTTTTTAAGTCAGGGGGATCCTTAGCAACTTCCCAGAGTCTCATTTGGAACACAAACCTCCTTCTAAAGACTAAACCCCAAAACAAAATCTCACCTCAGAGTATTTATATACTTTTAAGAACCAGAGGGCAGGACCCTCAGTCTCATTGCCTCAGTAGAAATTAACAAAAGGTATTGAGGCCTATTAATGGGCAGGGAAGATCTTTAATTCTTCCGCCCCCACACCCGCCATTAACCTTAAATTACCATTATAACGCCTCCCCCCCCCAGATTTGTGCTTGGCTCTGTGTTTTTTTACATTTTTATCAGTGACTTAAATAAAAGTGGTGTGTACATCAAATTTTCAGATGATACTAAGCCAGGAGGGATAGCTACCACATTGAATGACAAAGTTAGGATCCAAAAAGATTTTAACAGTTTAGAACATTGGGTCAAGTCCTACTTAAATGCTTGGATGGAACTGTAATCTCCCCAATATGACAAGGGCCTTCTTATGGTACAGAACCTGGATCACCCATACCTTTTCATCCGGCTTCTCTTCTATTTCCATGAATCCTCCAACGTTTGGGCCAATACAGGGTCACAAAGTAAAAAATCCTCTTCTGGATTTCTTTACATTATATGTACAGAGTTGAGGGCCATTTTGTATTTTTCTGTTTCATATGTGTTGTTGTTGAGTCATTTTTCAGTCATTTCTAATTCTTTGTGACCCCTTGGGGTTTTCTTGGCAAAGATACTGGAGTGGTTTGCCATTTCCTTCTCTAGCTCATTTTACAAATGAGGAAACTGAGTCAAACAGGGTTAAATGATTTACCCAGGGTCATAGAGCTAGAAAGTGTCTGAGACTGGATTTGAACTCAGGAAAATGGGTCTTCCTCACACCAGGCCCATCACTCTATCCACTATGTCACCTACTTGCCCTTTATGTATTGTTATGGTCAAATAATTCACCATCAAATGACCAGCCTACTGGTTCTTAGCCTGCCCAACTGGATGAAAAATATCTGTTGTCTAGATCATGATATGGTATGAACAGCCTATAGAGCTAGTCCATCAATACATATGTCTTAGACAGTCACTGAGGTTGGTCAGTGATCTGGACCCAGAATTGAGTACTAGGAAAAGAATAGACTGTATTTGTCTTTGAAAAATTCAAAGTGCTTTTAATAACAAAAAATTTCTTTGTTAAGCAGAAGCACATGTTTTTAATAAAAAGCATTTTCAAGTGTTGCTTTATGACTGTTAGGGATGCAAGATCAAGGTCTCCCCAAAATTAGTTGTGAATCACCTATAGGGTAATGGTTGGGGGTTGAAGGGAAGAGGCAGCAGAACATGCTGGACATGAATAGACTATAGAAAGTGGGGATTGAAGCCGAATCTTGAAGAAAGCCAGAGAAACTGAGGGGGAGTGAGAAGAGAGAGTATCCCAGGCAAAGGCATGGAGATGCAGTGTTGCTTGCAAGGAACAGGAATTAGGAGGGTATAGCTGGAAGGTAAAGTATGTAGAAGGAAATGCTATGTAAGAAGACTGAAAATATAAGAAAGGTTCTAAGTGAAAAGAGGAGGAGTCTTTATTTGATCCTGGAGGTAATAGTCAGCCACTAAAGTTTGATGAGTAAAGGAGTGATATAGTTAGAGCTTCAATTTAAGAAAATCATTTTGACAGCTGGGTGGAGAAAGACTATGTAATTTATGGAAACCAATTAGATGGCTATTACAATAACAAAACATGATGAAGGTCCATGTTAAGGGGGTAGTTGTGTGAGTAGAGAGGTGGAAATATAAATGAGAAGTATATGAAAGTAGAAATGACAAGACTTGATTAAGAAGGAGTTATGTCAGTGGGGTGAGTGCAAGAGAGGAGTCATGGATTACAGTGAGGTTACAAACATAGATATCTGGAAAAATGGTAGAACCCAAAGTAATAACAGAAAAATTGTAAAGAAGAGAGGATTTGGGGGAAAGATAAAAAGTTGTTTGGATATGTAAAATCTGAAATATGTATGGAACATCCAATTTGAGATATCCAAAATTCAGTTGGTGATATGGGACAAGAACACAGGAGAGAGGGAGATTTAAATCTGGGAACCATCTACATGGAGATGAAAATTGAACCTGATGAGATCATCAAATAATCTAACATCTAATCCTACCCCTAACCTTAACCTTAATCCTAACCCTAACCCCAAACAAGATAATATAACATAAGGCACTTAAAAATAATATAAGACACAACGTTTTTGAGTTAGGGACCCCTTTGGCAGTCTAGTGAATACTATAGACTCCTCAGAAAAAGAAGTTGTTAAGTACATAAAATACAAAGATTACAAAGGATACCAATTAACTTGAAATGCAGTTATCCAAATATATTTTTAAAAAAAGCAAGGTCAGAGACCCCAGGTTAAGAACACCTGGTATAGATGGAGAAGAGAAGAGGGACAAGTACAGAATCTTTAGGGACACCTAAAGTTAGTGGGTAAGATATGGATAAAGACACAGCAAAGGAGATTAGAAAGAAGCAATCAGATAGTTAGGAGGAGAACCAGGAAAGTACAATGTCAAGAAAGCCTAGAGAGGATAAATTATCCAGGAAGAGACAGTGAACAGTGTTAGAGACATCAGGGAGATCAAAACTGATGATCTAATTGCTATCCGATCTGGTAATTATATATCATTAGTAACTTTGGATTGTTGAATGATTAGGTCACAAATCATATTGCAGAAAATTTAGAAGAAAGAGGAAAGGAAGTAGAATGCCTAGCATAGATGCCTTTCTCAAATTTAGCTAAGAAAGGGAAGAGATATCATAGCTAGTGGTAATAGATCAACTGGGAGGTATTTTTCCCATTGATAGCGGGACATAGGCATGATTGTAGACATCAAAGAAAGAATCCATAAATGGAAAGACATAAAAGATTAAAAAGAGAGCTGGAATGGTATTGAGGATAATCTGCTAGAGAAGTCAGGAAAGCACAGGATCAAGAGCAGATGTAAAGGGATTTTCCTTTGTAAGAAAGTGCACATCTTTTTAAAAAGCATTTTATTTTTTCCCAATTACACATAAAAATTTTAATATTCATCTAAAAATTAATATTATATTTCCCTCAATTGCATTAAAACAATACTTAACATTCATTTTTTAAATTTTGAATTCCAAATTCTCTCCATCCATCCATCCATCCTTTCCTCCTCCTCTCTCTTCTCTCCTTCTCCTCTCAACCCTCCCTGCCGCACTGAGAAGGCAAACAATTTGACATAGGTCATACATATGCAGTCATATAAAACATATTTCCCCATTGTTCATGTTGTGAAAGAAAACAGACAAAAAACACTAAGAAAAATAAAGAAAGCAAAGAAAAAGTATGCTTCGATCTGCATCTCCATCAGTTCCTTCTCTGGAGGTGGAGAGCATTTTTCCATTAAAAGTTCTTCAAAATTGTCTTGAATCATTGTATTACTGAGATATTCATTGTACAGTTGATCATTGTACAGTTACTGCACACAATGTTTTCTTGGCTCTACTCATTTCTTTTTTGCATCAGTTCATATAAGTCTTTCCAGGTTTTTCTGAAGTCTGCCTGCTATTTCTTATAGCACAATAGTATTCCATCATAATCATATATAATGTTCAGCCACATTCCCTAACTGATAGACATCCCCTCAATTTCTAATTCTTTGCCATCATTTGCCATCAGTACACATAGGTCCTTTTCCTTTTAAAAAATAAATCTCTTTGGAATATAGACCTAGTAATGCTATTGCTGGGTCAAAGAGTATGCATGGGTTGGATAGCTCTTTAGGCATAGTTCCAAATGTTCTCCATAATGGTTGGATCAGTTCATAACTTCACCAACAGTGCATTAGTGTCCTAATTTTCCCACATCCCCTCCAACATTTGTCATTTTCCTTTTCTGTCATGTTAGCCAATTTGATAGGTATGAAGAGGTATCTGAGTTGTTTTAATTTGTATTTCTTCAATCACTAGTGAGTTAGAGCACTTTCCATATGACTATAGATAACTTGAATTTCTTTGTCTGAAAACTACCTGTTCAAATAAGGGCGGCTTACTTTTACCAGGAAATAAGATCAAAGGAGACAACAAGGAGGAGACAGTCAGTATGGGAAGGTGCTTGAGTGACATGAATAAGAATGAAGGGGGAAAAGAAGTTCTTGGTGAATATCCTCATTGTTTTCAATGAAATATAATGTAAAATTCTTAGCAAGAGTATGCAGGAAGGGGATGCCATTGGTGGCAGTAGAATAGCCCATGTGTTGAGAGAGGTGAACTGAGTTAGGGAGGTATAAGTGGATTGTTGAAGGAAATCAACACTTGGATATGGCAGCCACCTTAGGCTCCATTAAGAAAGGCAGAGTATCCAGGGCCAGGAATTCTGCTCTACTCTACCCTGATCAGACCAGACCTGGGCCATTCACTTCTGGAAGCCATACTTTTAGAATGACATTGCTAAGCTTGAGAATAGCCAGTAGAGTCACCAGGATGGTGAACAAACTCAAGATATTGCCAAATAAGGATCAGTTAAAGGCACATCCATACACAGTGTAGAGCTTGGAGAGCAAGCAATATCCAGGAGAGCTATGAAATCAAATTCTGTCTAGCACAGCTTAACTGAATCATGGCACTCAGCTGAGTTTGATTTAATTTTTCTCCTAAACGATCACAATTAGAAAGGATCTTAAAGACCTCCTTGTCCAACAACCTTAATTTACAAATGAGGATCCTGAGGCATAGAAAAGTAAACTAAACTCACCATACTGGCAAAGTCAGGAAGAAGAGGCCAGGGCTGGCACCAAGCAACATAACCAACTGGAACTGTACTGTTCTCTTTATTCTGCCATGTAATAACTTTATTATATAATTTCTGAATTTGTACACATTCTTTCTCCTTGTAAATAAATCTTAGAAAATAGTCTATTGCTGTTTAGAATGTGCAGCCACAGATGTAAGAAAAGAAAGAAGAAAATAGGTGCCAGACTGGGGCTGTGAAGTGTCACAGTGCTGAACCTAGGTTCAGGAAGACCTTGGTTCAAATTCCAACTCACATACTGATACTATGAGCAAGTCACTTAATCTCACCTATGCAATGGGGATGATAATGAATGGTGCCTATCTTGCAGTGTTAATGTCATGACCAAATGAGATAATATATGTGAAGGGTTTTGGTTTTTTTGCAAACTTCAAGACATATAAATGCCAGTTGTCATCATTATGGGGCAGCTAGGTGGCACAGTAGATAAAATGTCAGACTTCAAGTCAGAAAGACTCCTCTTCCTGAGTTAAAATCTGGCCTCAGACACAAGCTGTGCGACCTTGGGCAAGTCATTTAACTTTGTTTGCTTCAGTCTCCAAGGAGCAGGAGAAGTAAATGTCAAACTGCTGCAGTATCTTTATCAAGAAAATCCCAAATGGGGTCATAAAGAATCAGACATGGCTGAGCAACAACATCCTCATCATACTGCAAATAAGGGTAAATTGGTGGCAGCAGAAGGGAGATTTAGTAATTTAGGAAGCAAGTGTAGTAGATCATAGAATATTTGATTTGAAGGGAAATTCAGAGATCATTTAGTCTGTCCCCCGAATTTCACAGGAGAAAACCAAGGCCCAGTCACTTGTGGTCCAGTAAATGAGGCTTAGTGACTTGTTTAGTCATATAATCATTAAGTATCCAAGGTGACATCTGAAAACATGTTTTGCATAATTTCACATGTATAGTTAATATCACATTCCTTGCCTTCTCAATGTGCGGGACAGGGATGTGGTGAAAGAGAAGGGGAGAATTTGGACATCAATTTAAAAAATTAGTGTTAATAAATTTAGTACTAGAGAAAAAAAACACTTCATCTGACTAGTGTGGGACACAGTCTCTCACTTCAGGTTCCCAAGCCGGTCCTTTTTCCACTCTATACTGAATAGGTTTTAGAGGAGCATTGATGTCATATGTGCAAATGTTCATAAATAGAATCAAGATTAACACTTGAATACAAAAGCCATGACATCTCCCTCGATTTAATCACAATAAACTTATGGTGAATTGACATGAGGGTATGCAGGACAGCACACATGAGTAAGAGTCTCTAATTACTTCTTTCTTTGAATTGACCTCAGTTGATCTATTCATTAGCTTCATTCAGTGCTAAATAGTGATTCATTAGTTTGGGGTCCTTCTGACTGTTAGGTTTACTTAATCAACTGTGGCATCTCACATCTCACTTTGGAGTCTTTTCCAGGAAAGCTATAACTGGCGAACACAAACATAGCTGTGGTTGATGGTTTGGTGTTTTTAGGACATAGCTCCGCCTGCCAGTTGTGAAAATCTCAGTCATTTTGGCTGTCATGGCTGATTGACTCAAGTCTTTGGAAAAGCTCAGCTATCCATTTGTTGGCCTATTTTCTGAAATGAAAGGACTTCAACAGGTGCCTTTGGGTCAGACTGCCCCCTTCCCCAATCAATAATGAATAAAGATTTGTGCATAGGTTACCTTTGACTCTTCACATAGTAGTGCAATATTGAGGGAACCACATTGGACGAGCAGTCAGGAAACTGGAATTCTAGTCCATTCACCTTTGCAAATAGCTAATTGTTTGACTAGAGGAAACAATAAGGTACTGGCTCTGGAAACAGAAGCCAAATCTGTCGGTGCTGATTACTACCTAGGTACAGTGGGTAAGTCTATGAACAGGTCACAGTTTCCTTATCTGTAAAATGAGGAGGTTTAACTTTACTAGATGAAATCCTTTCCATTTCTCAATCTATAAGTCTCCATGACTAAGTAATTCATTCTTCCTTTCTAGGCCTCAGGTTCCTCATCTGTAAAATGAGTCCTTTTGTCTAGATGGCTTGTGGGGCTTCCTCCCAGCTCTGAGGCTATGAGCATAGCTATAATCCTTCCAGTTCAGTGTCCCTCCCTGTGGCATGTACAGAGCAAATCTGTATTTATTATTAAAGATTTTTTAAAACCTATCTAGCTTTTGTGGGGGACACTAACTTTTTTTTTGCAGTGTGTGCCACAAAAGACTAAATTAGTGGAACCATGATCTGAAATAGATTAAAAACCACTTGTTTTATCAATCTAGCAAAGAGTAAGCAATCAGCCACAAGAAGTGGGGAAACTAATTAGTTCAACGTCTTTCATTCTCTGTCTATCAAAGGCAGTAGCATATGCTTAAATTCTGACTCAAAAAAACATTTTAGAAACTGTCTTTTTAACAAATTTATTTATTTTATTCTAATTTAAGAAATAAAACAAGCATTTCTTTAACCTAGTAGAACAGAAAAAATTATTTTATATGAAACTATAAGTCTACTATGTAGAATTTGCTATTCCTTTTAAATATATAAATACACTTATCATACAACTCTCTTTTTTTCTTCCCTTCCCTCTCACCTTACAGATTTACCATTAGGCACAAATAGGTATCAGAGGTGAGGAACCTGCAGACTTGAGGCCACATAAGGCGTTCTACTTCCTTGGGGGCAGCCTTTTGACTGAATCCAAGTTCTAGAGAACAAATCCTTTAATTAAGGGGATTTGTTCTGTGAAGTTTAGATTAAGTCAAAGGGTCACACTTAAGGACCTAGACGGCCACATGTGGCCTTGAGGCCACAAGTTCCCAACCATTGTACAGATATAGATATAGATGTAAAACCATTCTATACATATTTCTATTTATCAGTTCTTTCTCTTTTTTTCCTAATATAAACTGATTTAAGATGAAATAGAAAATACTACCTACATATGATAACAGCAGTCTCTGCCCACATGGTCCCTTCTGTAGGGCAGCAGCTTCTTGGGCCATTTATTATCTAAGTTGGAGAGACAGTGTGGTATAGTGGATAGAGAACTGACTTTGGGATCGAGAAGAATGATTCAAGTTGTTAGGCAAGGCTTCCTCACTGGGAGTTCCCTAAGCAAATTAAATAATAGTCCTGGTCAAAAATTAAATTAAATTTTTAAAATTCATTTATTTATTTTCAGCGTTCCATAATCTCTACCATACAACCTAGATTTTTTCTTACCCTCCCACTCCCTCCCCAAGATGGCATACAATTTTACATAGGTTCTACACATACATTCCTACTAAATATATGTTCACCATAGTCATGTTGTATCGAAGAATTAAAATGAATGGGAGAAATCATATAACCAACCAAAACATAATACAAAAGAAAATGATCTGCTACAATCTGCGATTGAATTCCATAGTTCTTTCTCTGGACGTGGAAGGCATTTTACCTTAAAAAACCATTGGGAATTGTTTAAGTCCTTATATTGTTATGAAGATCTAAGTCTACCAGAAAAAACTCTCACACATTGTGGTCGTTGCTGTGCACAAAGTTCTCCTGGTTCTGCTCCTTTTGCCAACATCAGATCATATTAAGTCCTTCCAGGCCTCTCTGAAGTCTTCCTATTCATCATTCCTTATAGCACAATAGTATTCCATTACATTCATATACCACCATTTATTCAGCCATTCCCCCAATTTATGGGCAACCCCTTGATTTCCAGTTTTTGACCCCCACAAAAAGTGCTGCTATAAATATTTTTGTCCATGTGGGACCCTTTCCCATTTTTATGATCTCTTGGGGATACAGTCCTAAAATTGGTATTGCTAGGTCAAAAGGTATGCACATTTTTGTAGCCCTTTGAAATTAAATTAAATTTAACACAAAATTTAAGTCCAGTTTCCACCACCTACATATTCATCTAGGCACTTAAAAACACTTTGTTTTATGTGTGAGTATGGAAAAACAGAGAACTTAAACAGCTTCATCATAGGCAGAGTTATTGCCCCTAGAGACCAAGAATTGCTCAAGCCACATATGGACTACTATGTTTATAGTCTTAAGCACTTCAGAGGAAGGTAGTATGAGGCTTGATTAACGGAAGGAACTGGGGATTTGGGGCGTGAAAAAGAGAAGATTCATGATAGTGTCTTCAAGTATTTCACAACCTGTCAAGTTGAAAAGCAATTAACCTTGAACTGCTTACCCCCAAAGGGTAGAACTACAAACGATGGGTTAGAAGTGGCATAGAGGCAAAACTAGGCTTGATATTAGGAAAATGTGCTAATGAGTAGAGCTATTCAAGAGTGGAATGGGATGCCCCATGAATCAACAGGTTCCCCTTCATTGGAGGTCTTCAAACAGAAACTGAACACAGGTTCATCAGATATGTTGTGTCATTGTTCAGTTATTTTCAGTCAGGTCTAACTCTTCATGAACCCATTTAGGATTTTCTTAGCAAATATACTGGAGTGATTTGTCATTTCCTTCTCCAGTTCCTTTTATAGATGAGGAAACTGAGGCAAACAGGGTTAAGTGACTTACCCAGGGTCACATAGCTAAGAAGCACGTGAGGCTGGATTTTGAACTCAGATCTTCCTGACTCCAGGCCTGGCACTCATCCACTGTGTCACCAGCTGATATGTCATAGGGGCATTCTTGTCCAAATATGGGTTGGACTAGATGGTCTCTGTATTTCCTTCCACCTCTAAATTTCTGTGATTCTATGAAGGGCTAGGAGATCATATAAAGGGTCCTTGCCCCCAACCAGCCCCATCACCACAAGCTGCATCTCTTGCACATGAAGTGGGAGTGGATGGCCTATATCCAACACGACCTAAAGACATACCAGAAATCAATGAGTCATCTGGATTTAGTCAGAATATTTATGGATTTATATATAAATATATGCATATATAAGTATATGTAACTACATATTTATCCTCACCCCCAACCCTCTGAATATCACCATGGTAAAAAGAGAGTATACAAAAGAGACCAGATACTGATCCTTTAAGCTTCATAGGAGAAAAAAGGGGTGATGGGCTGGTGGTAATGAAACAACTGAGGCAGTCCTCTAGTGAGTGCCTGAGATTTGGTTGTTGTGGTAGATAATATACATGAACGGAGAGATCTAAACTCTATTAAGCTCCAAAAAAGGGTTTCACAAAGGCATTATGGGGGAAGAGGGGAATGGAAGTAGACAATTGTTGGTTAAACGTCTAGGCCTCATCACTGATCTTCAACAAACAAATTCTTTTTTTGTATTTTTCAGACATCATTGCCATTGGGCATACAGGTGAGTCACTCTTCCATAGAATCCTAGAATGACAAAGCCTTCGAGATCCCTTAATCCAATCCATTTCCTAGAGGAGAAAACTAGGCATCAGAAAGGGAAAGTGTATTGCTGTAAGAAGGTCATCTTCTTCCCATGATGCTATTCTGTCAGTGCTCCAGTAATACCTAAAATAAATCATAGCCATTCGCAGACATAAACCTCTGTTTCAGAAGTCCAAGAAAATTCATTTTCAGCAGAGAAAACTCATTTACTCAGAGCAGGGACACAAGCTGCTACCTTCACAGAAAATAGTGCTGGAGCCCAATTCCTCTTCAGTTGTAGAATAATTCACATACACAGGTCAGAAGTAAGGCAAATGTGCTTACGGGAGAAAGCCATTTTATGGTTTTCTAGTTTTCTGCTTTTTCCTTTACAATTGATTAACACCTAATAAGGGCTATCAATTCAAAAAGAGATATGCATGATTTTGAAGAACTATCTCTGCACCCACAGGGACTGAGGTAAATGCACCCATTCTCTCTCTCTATGGAGCCAGTATGCTTTGGACCCAGGCCTTGGACAGTGGAGCAGTGTATAGAGAGCTGGGCCTGGAGTTAGGGAGACCAAAATTCAAACCCAGCCTCAGACACTTAATAGCTGTGTGACCCTAGGCAAGTCACTTAACCTCTGCCTTAGTTTTCTCATCTGTAAAATGGGGATGGCAATAACCATTCCTTCCCAAATTTGTTGTAAAGCACTTAGCACAGTACCTGGCACATAGTGAGCACTATATAAATGTTAGTCGTTACTATGAATTAGGACTGGATTCAGTTCTGAGGATGCTGACCTCTAAAGAGAGGGTGGCTAAGCAGCCTTTTCTCATGCTTTTTAGTTAAACTCAGACCCTGGAATCTTGGGGCACAATCTTCTTATATTTTAGATTTAGGCTCACATCTAAGTTTTCATCATAAAGGAAGCATTGAAAGATATTCAATAAATCAGTCATAATAAGATACTTATTTTCTACATATGAAAAAATGAAAAACCCACCTCTCACAAGTATGCACTGATAGTCAGACATAATGCAGGATTCAATAACAATTTATAACTAAGTTGTACTCCCTTAGGAGGCTAATACTGAAACCTCAACAGAACATAAAAACAGTTTCTGGGATTTCTGCTAAGGGTAGATTTCACCTTGACTCTACACTGTCCAACTCCCACTATATTTGTACTAGTAAAATGGGCAGGCTCCCAGCCAATCAGGCTTTCCCTGACGGACATTTGTTCTTCTTATTTGATCCAGAACCTTCAGATCTCTTAAACTGGACATAATAACCTATCTTGAGGATGATGTTTGATCTTCTATACAGATAAAGTAGTACAAAACAGAAAAGGCAGCCAGGGGTCCAGGTACAAGCTCACCACAACTGATCATTAAGCATTTGTTAAACACCTACTATGTGCATCTACCTAGTGTGCTACATACTGAGGATACAAAGAAATGTGAAAAATGGTCCATGGTCTTAAGGAGTTCACAGTCTAATGGGAGAGACAGATATGCAAACAAATATGTGCTAACAAGCTATATATAGGATGAATTAGAAATAATCAACAGAGGAAAAGGTAGTAGAACTAAGAAAGGCTTCCAGAATTAGGTGGGATTTTAGTTGAGACTTGAAGGAAGTCAAGGAGGTCAGTAGTCAGAGTGGAGAAGGGAGCATTCCAGGTATGGGGGACAGCCAGAGAGAATGCCGGGAGTCATTCTGGCAACAACGAGCCAAGAAGGGCAACTCTGAGCATGATCCATGAAATCATCCTCCTTACATATGTAATGGTTTTTACTGATGATAAATCATGATTCCTACCTCTTGACAGAGATGTGATGGATTAGAGAAAAAAACGGATGTATACATTTTTAGTTATGGTCAATGTGTTGCTCTGTTGTGCAAATTCCTGCCCATGCATTCTGGACTTTCTGATAATGTGCACCATGCTTGCCTGCCCACACTTGCTTCTATAAATTTATTTATTTTTATTTTATAACATTCAATTCCACAAGCTTTTGAGTTTTAAATTTTCTCCCCCTCCTTCCTATTCCCAAGACGTGTACAATCTGATATAGGGCAGCTAGGTGGAGCAGTGGATAGAGCACCAGTGCAGGAGTCAGGAGGACCTGAGTTCAAATGTCACCTCAGACACTTGACATGCTGTATGACCTTGGGCAAGTCACTTAACCCCAACTGCCTCATCCTAGGTCATCTCCAGTCATTCGGATGACTATCTGGTCACTGGATTCAGATGACTCTGCAGAAGAAGTGAGGCTGGTGACCTGTAGAGCCCTCTCTCACTCAAAAACAAAAGGCAAGTGCAAGTCAGGTCATTATTTCTCTGATGGCATGGTCTTCTTCGGCAACGAAGGATGAACACACAATCTGAAATAGGCTCTACATATGGAGAAAAAAGTGAGTCTGGTGACCTTGCACAGCCCTCCCTAACTCAAAACAAAGTCACGTGCCAGTCATGTCATCATTTCTCTGATGTCATGATTTTCTTCGAAAAACGAAGGACAAACACAAACCTGTGAGTAGACCAAATTGCCTGAGTGGAGACCCAGCTAGCTGGGTGACCCAGCTCATCCTCTCCCTTCTGTCCCCCTGTCCCCTTCCTTTGACGTTTACTGTCTAGATGTCCTCCCTCCCTCCCTCCTTCCCTCCCTCTCCCCCTTCCTTCCTTCCTTCCTTCCTTGTTGTTCCCAAAACCTTAAACCCAGGGCATCTGAAGGCTGGACAACAAATAGGTCCCTGCCCAAGCTC
>JAQQSK010007311.1:0-14034 GCA_028658325.1 Potorous gilbertii
TGGTTTATACAGTACTAAATCTCTCAATTAATGTGGGCAATATTGTCATTTTTATTTAAGTGGTATCACCCACATATTCACAAGTGCCAAATTATCTCTACAGTTATGTGTCTCCCTTAATTTTTATGCGGTGTTTCATAGTTGTATTTTCCATAAAAAGAATATTCTGGCAGATTAGTTCGAAATATTTTATAAATTATATAGTTATTTTAATGACATTCATTTTGTTATCATTTTCCATGTCTTTGTTTGTACCATATAGGAATGTTGATGATTTTTTTGTAGATTTATCCCTTCTTTTATGTAAGTCATGATTGAACTAAATCTACACTCATCCCTTTTAAAAGAAAATAAACACATCCAACACCACATATAGATAGAAAACTCACAAAAAGGGTCAACCTGTAATCTTGTCTACCTAGTTTGCACTCTTATTTTGGAACTTTCTTAATTCCTGATTGAATTAAATATTTACCTGTATTCCCTTGAAAAGAAAACACAACCAACACAGATAAGCATTACACAAAATCCATCATTAAAAGGCTCAGTCTGTAGTCTTGTTTATCCCGGCTTGGATTCTTCATTTCAGAGTTCTCTGGATCACAAGTTCCTTTGAGCACAAACTGTGGGATTTGTTTTCAAACAGCCTCTGTATTTGTGGCACCTTATGCATATGCTGGAAGTACTAAATAATAATCACCAAGATGCTTGAGTAAAATCTCCTCCCAGAGCTTTTTTAGTGTTACTAGAACCAGCAGAAGACTCTGTTTCACTCCGGATTCACTCTGTAAGGAAGCTGCCTGTCTGTGTTTACTTTTAATTTGGGACCTGGATTAAATTTAGAGATTTTCCTTTCAATTGCAGACTGAGTTTAAATTTAGAAATTTGGAAAGTACCCATGTAGATGGATATAGCAGTGATTACATACTGTAGCAGTATTGGTAATGCATTCGCTAAGAACAGTACTATATTACAGTGTTACAACCTATTCCAGAGATGATACAGGGAAGCTACTACAGATTCATAAATATATAAAATTATAAATTTTGAAAAATTGTATGGAAGAGGTCTGATCCCATTATAGGGAACTCCAAGAGATTAGTCAAATTATTTTTAGGAAAATCTTCTTTTGATGAATATTGGTTACAATTAGGGTGTGTAACCTATCCCCTATCCCAACCCCCCATTCCTCCACAAAACAAAACAAGTAGCCCAGGATGAAAAGGCTTGTTGGGCAAGGTTGCAATTCACATCAGTGGAGAGAATACCCATATTCATGAAATTACAGGTCACTCAGAATACCAAAGGAAATTCTGTCATAATAGACTTGGATTTGGAAAGCTTTCATTATCTAGAAAATCTTATGGTATTTTCCTTCTTGTTTTGTCTATATCTGACTTGTTCAAATGCATATTTTTTATGTTCAGTTTTTATATATTGACTTATTATTGAGGTCTGGAACTTTCCTTAGTAAAGTGTATTGGAAAAATCTTGAGGTGACATAATGGATAGCATGGGAGGGGAGAGAGAGGCAAAGAGAGAGAGACACAAAAAGACAGACAGACAAAGCATTTATCAAGTGCCCACTGTGTGCCAGGCACTGGGCTAAGCACTCAGATAAATACAAGTAAGCAAGCCAGGCCAGTTCTATGTTGTTCAAGGCACATTAATCCCATTTGCCTATTACTTAGATCTCTGTCTCCTGCACATTCCTTCTCTCACTACTTGCACTCTGGTTATTTTGTTTTATGGAAGGATCTGCTTTGGAGGAAGGGAGGTAAACCACATTCATCAGTTTTGCTACCCAGATAAAAGGTTGAGTGGTGCAGAAGTTTCTTCTATTTCAGGTCATTTTCCATGTATTTCCATTCTTCATCTTATCTCATAACTAGAAAATTCTATGACTGTAATGTGTTCTTATTTGGCATAGATCTGATTTTATGTTGCTACAGTTCTGTGTATAGGAGGGTAGGTCAGTTCTTTTCATTGACTCCACCCAGCTTCTCTTTTCCTGTGCTTCCTTATTTGTGATTAATGTCTCAGGAAACTAGCTAGCCAAAGGGTTTGGTTTTTAAAAACCTCTTTATGTTCATTTCTTTTTCATTATTCAAACTACACCTACTATATACCACTTACACATGACAGGTGATCAGCATATAGTTGTTCACTGAGTGAGGAGTGTATATAATTATAGTTTGTATATTGGAGTCTCAAGAGGAAAGCAGTGTTAACTGTGGGTGAAGTTTAGGTTATAAATTAAGAGTAACTTTCTGTTGTGGGCAGCTGGTGGGCCCAGCGGATATACTCCCAGGCCTAGAGTCGGGAAGACTCATCTCTCTGAATTCAGATCTGGCCTTAGACACTTACTAGCTGTGTGACCCTGGACAAGTCATATACTAGCTGTGTGACCCTAGGCACTTAACCCTTTTTGCTTGAGTTTCCTCATCTGTAAAATTATCTGGAGAAGGAAATGGCAAAACACCAGCATCTTTGCCCAGAAAACCCCAAATAGGGCCACAGTAAGTAAGATGTGATTGAAAAATGACTGAATAAAACTTGCTGTATATTTGGGGGGATTGTTAGGAACGTATTTAGGGTTAGTAGATGCTCAATTTCTACAGGTTTTTCTTCACTAACAAGGGTGACTTTCTAGAGTGGTTTAGGCTCAATCCATTTAATTCTTGTATTCTGCATTTTTGTTATAAAAGTTCAAAGGCCCTATGAATAGTAATTCTTGTCAAAGTCATAATGCCATCAACAAAGCATTTGGATATACAGGACATCTAATTTGGGGAGAGTCAGTATATTATGTAATTGAGTCACAGGGCAGCTGTTAGTGTTTAGATACTGAC
Source organism: Potorous gilbertii (assembly GCA_028658325.1). Classification (NCBI taxonomy): domain Eukaryota; kingdom Metazoa; phylum Chordata; class Mammalia; order Diprotodontia; family Potoroidae; genus Potorous; species Potorous gilbertii. Next base: position 2,853 of record JAQQSK010007311.1, read on the forward strand.
ATTATTTCTGTTGAATTGATGAGGACTAGAAAAGAGGGGTTTGAGACCCCCACAAAGACTAGAGTACCAGGGGCAGGTTGCCTGGAATAAATTCACAGACTCAAGCATCCTTGAGGGCAAGTAAAAATTTATTACGCTTTTCAGCAAACGAGTTCTTAGGGAACATGCAACCTTAGAGGGGTACAGGTAATGTTTATATAGGATAGTCTATAGTAAAACATGTGCCGGATATGCACACTAGATGATTCAGGGTAGGATTAGGGAGTGGTTAAGGAGTGGCTAGTTCTTAAAGGAACAAGCACTACTCCACAGGTATTTTACTCAGAATTCATCGGAAAATAACCCAAGGAGGGGCTACATGGAGGTGTGGTTTTAGACCAGAAATGTCACTAAATCAATGAATGATCAGGACCGTCTAAGAAATACCAGGCTGCTCTCATCAGTGTCTTGTTAAACAAGATAAATGTAAGGGAGTATACATATATCTAAGTCTAGGATACATATGATTGGTCAGTGAGTAGTAAGTGTTATGACCCAGTACACAGTCAGTTTAGCCAGTACACAGATGGTTCAGACTAATAAATTCTATAGGTGCAGCTGGCTACTGTATCAGGAAAAGAGACAAAAGTTTTTCTAGTATAGGCTATGTCCTTGGGCTGGGGAGGAACTTCCTGGGATGGTGTTTTGAGGCTAGGGAGAAATGTGATTTTTAGGGAGAAATGTGATTTTAGAATTGGGGTCCAAGCACATGCACCCAAGCACCCTGTTAGCATCAGCAGAGGCATATTATGTGTGGGAATAGTTTTTCTAGAATATTGTGTCTAGTTTATCATGCAGCCCTGAAGGACTCTTCGGAAAAATTGTCATTTTTTGCTTTGTTTACTTTCTTGCCTTCTAAAAAACAGATATGGAAACATCCTATGCTTTTAAAAAAAATCTCAAAATGGCATGTATATTAAGTTCATCATTAAAGATATTACCATCTTAATTATTAAGCAGGAATTATATTCAGAAGAAACAGGGGCAACTGACCTGATTAAGAATGTTGTTTGAGACTTTTCGTTTCTAGTCCTTTTCATTCATCTTCATTATGTTAGAATTTTTTCTTCTGAAGGATGAATAACCTTTTTGCTTATATTATAATATTTTAGTTGTATTGCACTGTAACAGAAGGCTCCAGTATACCCTCCCTCCCATATATTGTCAAATTCTAGTGATGATTCTGTTTTAGCTTAATACCTTAGTAGTATTTTTGACCTTAAAAAGCCAAACTAACATCCAGTAACAACATTCAGTGACAACTGTCCCTTTTCCATTTCATGACTATTTCTATAGTAAATCGTGAAAGTTTACAATAGTGCCAAGTATAATTTTTTTAAGTTTTTTGCATTAAAAATTTTTTTATTGCCAGCTTTTGTTTATACACCTTTTATTTAAAAAGAGAAAGGAGGGCAGTAGTTCTATACTCCCAACCCATCAACCAAATCTGACAACAGATGTGACATATCATAGTCTTCCCATCCACTTCCACATCTCTGCAAAAAAATGCATTTTCCTATTTCTTCTTTGAGGACCAGATTGTTTATTATAATTGCACAGTGTTCATTTTCTAATTTTTTTGTACTTTTCATTTTTTTTAGTCATTGTGTATATTATCTTCCAAGTTCTGATTACTTTGCGGTACATTAGTTCATATACTTTCCCATGCTTCCCTGTGAGATTCTTATTAATCTTTTCTCATGGAGCAGTAACATTCCATTCAGTTCCCTTACCACAATTTGTGTAGCCATCCCCCCGTTTATGGGTATCTTCTTTGTTTCCAGTTCTCTGCTATGGGAAGGCCAAGTCTTGATGGAGTGCAAATTGTGTCATTTGTAAAGTTAAAAGGTAATCAGCAGGTTAGATGAAGTAAGTGTAGGTGCAGCTGCTGCTGCTGCTTAGTAATAAACCCCAAGGTTAATTATGCTTCTGACCTTTGATCTTGTCTCTTAAACATAAAGTTTGGAGTTATAGTTTGATAAGCTGTTAATGAGAATGTCACTAAAGGGAGATTCCCCCTTAATGTTGAAATTTAAAAGTTAGATAACTTGGCATTTGTTGCAATAGCTTGACGCTAGCCATCCAAAATCCTTAGGTCGCTAAAAAATTTCATTGACCCTAGTTCAATTGACCAATGCCACCCCTCTGGCTTTGTTGGCTGTCTTTATCCTTCTGCTACTTCACTCTAGTAAGCTGTAACCTAAGAGAACACAAGGCTCACCATGCCACAAGCATATTCTGAGGTCCTCTTCAAGGACAGATTTCCGTTGAAAGTAATCTGTAAGAGAAGAGAAGGAGGGGAGAGGCAGGTTAGGCAGTATAAGGTCAGATGAATATTTACTATAAATTCCTTTATAGTCACTGTGATTGCTTTTAGACCTGCATCAGGTAGATACTTGCTTATTTATTCTGGCCAGTTAAAGGTTCTTTTGACACCATAAAATTTTCCTCCTTGCCAAAGGTGACTAAAGAACCAGTCCCGCCCCTAATGAAATTAGGCAGAAGTTTAAAAAGCACCAACCTAGTATTGTTAAAGCTATTACTGCCATAGAAATTGGTGCCAAGGTCATTGCCTTTGAGGGAAGTGTGAAAGGATATGTCTGCAGTGGTAGGCAAGACAGGCCTTTCCCCCCTGGAGGAGAGAGCTTAGCCTGTTCTCTCTTAATTCCAGTATAATGGTTAACAAAAGTAAAAACTGGAAAACGGACACTCCTTTCAGATTTAGCCCACTACTAGGGCCCTGCTGTCCTTGCATTTTTAAAAAATAATTTTGTATTTGTATTTCCCAATGTATTGTTCCTCCCTTGTTCACTATAATGAAGAAAAAAGAAAGAGGAAAAGGTCTGACATTGAATACAGTGTTCTGAACTCATAGGCCCCCCATAATTGCAAAGGAACAGGGAAGGAGCTACTTTCTCATATTTTGTCTTTGGGGGGCAGGCTTGGGCATTATGTTTTATATAACATATTAGATTTTATATAATGCATTACACATAGTACAAAGCATTATATGTTGAAGCATTCAGGTTCAAACTGTTTTTATTTATGTGTTACAATCACTGTGAATATTATTCTTGGTTCTGCATATTTCACTTTGTATCATTTCATAAAAATCTTCCCCTGATTCTCTGTGTGCATGCACTTTTAGATGTACAATGAACCTTCATATGTAGTCTTCTTCATCTCTGGATCCAAATTATTGCAATCAGTAAGAAAAAGCATTGGGTTTATGACTCCTTAGGACTTAATAGTCTTGAAATTGATGTGGTTGTGTTGAACAACTGGGTCGTGGTTGGAGTAGTTTGAGCGTTTGTGTTTGCTCTCTCCTTTGAACCTCATAGTATTTTGCTTATGAATCACTTAGGCACTTGCCTTACTCTTTTGCATTTAAGTAATTTATGTACTTTTCTTATTCTTGCATTAGATTTTAAGCTCCTTAAGGGCAGAATTATATTTATTTTCATATTCATATTTCTCTCCCTGCCTAGCACAGTGGTTCCATGTGGTAGGTGAATGAATGAATGAATCAACGAATGAAATCACCTATTAAGTACTCACTAAGTGTCAAGCACAATTCTAAGTGCTGGGATACAAACAGAAAAGGGAAAGCTCCTTATCTGAAGGAGCTCACCTTCTAATTAGGAGACTCACCATTCATTAGAGCTTAATGTTTATTAAATTGAATTGAACTGGCAAGGTAATTGAAGCTTTTGAGGATTACTCTAGGAAATAGGTTGGTTCTGGAGAAAAATGTTTATAGTTTAGTAGATTTGGGAAATGCATTTTTCTACTTAAAAATCTTCCATGTTTTCTAATGTATTTAAGTCTTAGGCAACCCACCTCCAACCTACCTTCATGTCCTTATTCCTCCTTTATGCATTTTTTGGTTAATGTTTGGAGCTTTCCTTGCTCTGATCATAATTTCAGTGATGTTGGAAACTTTCAGTGAAGAAACTGCCTCTACCAAAGAATATCAAGTATTCTGTAATGTATTATCTTAGAGAGTTGCCTGGTACTCTGACAGGTTGATGGACTTGTTCAGAATCAATATTTGTCAGAGATAGGACTTGAACCCAGGAGATCCTGATTCTGAGACTTGTCTTGTGCCTCTTAGCACAAACATTTATAAAGTTAAAGTTATAAATACTCATAAATATTTATAAATAAAAAAGGAGTTTATTTCAAAATATAAAATGTAGTTAGATATTTGTTTTATCATAAAATAAAATTTTAGTTTATTTTAAAACAAAGTATTATTAAGTATAGTTTTATTATAAAATAAACAGCTACTTTATTTTCAAAATATTTTAAAGTAGTTTATAATTGGTAGTGATTGACATTCAGATGAGGTTTTTTTCTCTTGGTACTATATAAAATTTTTAGATTATTATTAGAGGTAAGGGTCTATTATGAACTATTGAAATCTAATCATTGTAACCATAACAATGAAGGAAAAATAAGCTGATATTGAAGTTGAAATATAATTTTTGGGGAAAAATACCCACATTTTGTTGTCCCATGAAAACTGAAATGCATTTTTTTTGGTCTGTGTACTTATAGGTTCGAACCTGATCCTTGTTGGGCTGCTCTGAAAGCTGGGCTTCTCTTGCTCTTTCTCGCTACTTTCTCCATTTCAGGAGCCAAAGGTGAGTTTCACATCCAACTCCAACATCAACCCTTAAATTTTCACCTCCTGTTTCTCCTGAAGATTCCCCCTGCTGGGGAAGCTGGCTTCCAATGCCATGTTCCCTGTCATTCTCCAAGCAGGTCTTTATGACCACAATTGGGGAAACAAAGCTGTTGATGGATGAGGTAGGAAGGCATTGACTGTTGCCTAGGGGCCTAATAAGGACACTAGACTTTCGCCATCTCAGCTGACCAAAGGTAACAGATAAAAGCAGGGAGAACTCAGGTCTTTGGACTGCTACCTAGTCAAGAGCTGCACATATTGGTTGGAGAGAGAGCAGGAGAGTAAGAAGGAGACTTTGGGATGGCAAAGCAGTGTAATTCAGGGGCGGGGGTGTGTGTGTGTATAGTTACCTGAGAGGCTTTCCCTGTGTAGTCCCACAGGGACTGGTTTATGCTCCCTTGTGCTGTGTATTTCCCTGGGGAAAATCTTGTTCTTTGGACTGTGTTGTAAGCTGCTTACGGTATTAGGCAAAGAATACACCAAAGGCTTGGTAGTGACACAAGGTCAGTGACAGCTATATCCCTGAAAATACGATGCACTCTCAGTTCTCTTCCAGCTCAGAGTCCTGTGACCCTACAGCCTTTGGAGCTCTCCACTATTCTTTTGGGGTAGTGAAACATTGGTAGTCAGCAGTCATGAAATCTTAGTTTTAATCTGTTCAAGGGCTGAAAGGCCCCATGTTTATACTATGTTTCTTCATTTCCCCAATTACAGTGACACCCCATTTATTTAGTATCCTGGGGGGAAGGGAATGGAAAAATGTTCCAGGTAAATGAATTTTCCAGGTTACTGACGCTTACTTCCCTACTTTGTACAATGCATTACATGTAGCAGGTACATACTATTTTTTTTAAAAAATCTAATTGAGTTATAGCTTTTAATTTTTAACTAATTTAAAAAAACCCCTGAAATATTTCTAAATTGTATTACACACTTCATTGACTTCTTAAACAGAATTTATGGAGTATAATTTAACCTTTCCATGATGACTCAAGGTTATATTTAGCTGTTAGTCTCTAAGGATTTAGAGCTGCCTGCCTCTGGGCTGAATGGCTGAACATAGATTGTTAACAAGGGCCTATGCTGGATAGTTACTTGTCAGTGAGTCAGTTTTATCTCTCCCCACTCTCCTTATTTTTCCCTTCTAATCTTCCCATGGTGACCTCTGAGGTCCCTTCTAGCTCCAGGAGGCTGATCCTAAGGTCTCTTGTTCTAAAAACCAAGGAGAAAACTAGCTAAACATAATTCTAAGTCAGAAGGCTCTGTGAGCGAATACAGATGAGGAAAATGAAACATATGAAGTGAGAAATTGGTCTAGGTGATCCCTTGTAACTAGTAGTCTTTGAAATAACTAAATCATTCTTTCTGGCTATCTTGTTTCCCCATGTAGAATCAGCCTACAAAACTATGTTGCAACAGGCATTATTTAGTTTATACTACAGTGTAACACCTTACTCTCAAAGACTATATTTTAGAAGCCACTCCAAGCCTGTAAAGTACAAATGCATTGGTGAAAAGAGTTTAAGCACTAAGATTTCCCTGTGCTGATGAAATTTACATGTCTAGATCTCCTTCCCCTACTAAAAATGATCTTACCCATCTGGAAGGCAGATGGTGATGGTTTCAATGATATGGAACACAACCCTTAACCTAAAAGTACGCAGAAAGGTTTCTAAGCATTGAAAAAATAGTTGTCACTCAGCTTATATACTTTCCTCCATGGCAGTGGTATGGAATTATGCGTAGGCTAAGTCAATTGACTTAAGATTGTGTGTCAATGTAAGATCTAATACGTGACATACCAAAATATAGCCATTAAATGTTGGAAGGTAGAGCTTCTTTCCTTTAATAACAGTATTTACTCCTATAACTTCATCTACCATCTCTGTGTATATGATATCCAAACCCTTTCTTCAGGTCTACATTTCTGGTTGCTAAGTTCACCTGTACTACCATTCTTAAACTCGAAATGTTTAAAGCTGAGCTTATTATCCTTCCCCCTGAAGTATTTTCCCCCTTCAAACTAGATTGTGTTCATGAAGTGCCATTTACCATCTGACCTTTCTTTCTGACTCACATCTCTTATCCATTCAAATCAGTTATCCAGTTCTATTGATCTATGATTTCTTTCAAATCTATCCCACACTTTTATTTCGCCAGTGACCATGCTTGGTCCTCTTTTTCCTTCTCACATTGGTGAGTTCTTCCTAGAACTTTTATTTTGAGGCAAGACCCAGTCTGGGAAGTCTTCATTCCTTTCCTGACTATATCTCTTGACTTTCCAGATTTCAACAACCTGCTTCAGCTGCCTCTCTCCCTAGAGCCTCCCTCAGAGCTTGGGGCTACCTTATTCTAGAACATCCAGTGGCCCCTGTAGCTTTGTGGAAAGGAAATAGGGTCCTTGTCATCCAAGGGCTTGGAACTCAAGTCCACAATGTCAGATAAGAGCTGGAAAGGAAATGGAAGGTGGCCAGCCTGGGCCTCTTTACAAAATGGAGGTCCCAAGAAGAACTAACTAATGGGCAAAGCAGGCCAACCTAGAGGAGGGATATTCTAAGGTTAGGGGGCTTGGATATTATAGGACAAGGAGGCCCCAGGTGCAGAGGGACATTCCAGGGTGAAACAGCAGCTGAGGCATGGTTCTGAAGTCTGGAAAATCAGAAGCAGAGACAAGAGGATAATGAAAGTTTGTTAGCTTGGGCTCCTCCACAAAATGGAGCATCCCAGAAATGCTCACCAATGAGAGAATCAGGAAGGAGGTGTATATATGTGTGTATGTGGGGGTATATATGTGTGTGTAAATGTGATACATATATATATATATATGTAAAAATCTATTACCATTAAGTAACCAAAAACTGGCAAGGGTGGGATTACCACCGTTTCTGGCAAACATGTGCCACAGATGACTTCATACAGTGGAGTAAGGTAGGTCAAGCCAATAGGAAAGATAACCTAGATCACTGTTTTGATGATATGGTAAGCCCTAGGGAGGGAATTTCAAGTGCTACTAAGACTCTCTCTCAGTACCACATAATCTGTGAGTGAGTACGGATGAGGAAAATGAAACACATATAAAGTGAGAAATTGGTTTGATAAGGTTAAGTAGACAATCAGAGGAAAGACTTTTTTTTTACAAAGTAGATTATAAAGTAGAAGCTACTTGAATTAATTTCTGCTAGAATGTATTAGGCATGGGATAAAAAGACTTTAAAACAAAAGACTGCATTTTAAAATGTAATGTATTTCATTTTTATTTGCTTTTATAAATTTGTTTTAAAAATTGTTGTTGTCTGCTTTGCATGTTCCTGGATTTAAGTGCTTTAATTCGAGCTAATAAGAAGGAGAGAATTCCCAATGTAATTTTTCCTTTTAACCAATATGGTGACTATGCATACTTTGCATCAAACTTTTATTTTCTCAGGCGTTTTATAAATGGGTATATAAAATAATGGTTGTTCCTCAGATATGCCCTTGCAATTTTAACCTGCTGTGATTATATAATCAACATAATAAATACAGCTAGATTTTGTTTATGTGGGGCCTCCACATATCTCCCTCATTGCTTTTCCTCCATATTAATTTTGCCTTTTGGCTGCTATTTATTTGAATTGTAATAACTTCATGGTTATAATTCTTTGATTATATTATTTTTTGATTTTCCGTTAATAAAACCCAAGGAGAACCATCATGGAAAAAAATAAAAAAAATTGTATATTCAGGAAGAGAAGGCAGTGGAGACCAACGTGTCGTTCAAGCAAGCTGATTGAAAGATTACCTTTATTCCTATCATAATTCTTAGACTATGACTATCACCAAAATATCTCAAAAGATTTCCAAACATAGTCAAACAAAAAGAACTCTTCAAGCAGAATGGAATAGAGGAGAGGGCACTCCAAGTCAGAGGACCTAGCTCTGAGTCTTGTTGAAGCCGTAGGCAACTTGATTCACCTCCCTGAATGTGACAAGCTTTTTTATCTTTAAAATATGGATAGTGGCCATACTGTCTACCTCACAGGACTGTTCATAGGGTCATAGTTACAACTGGAAGTGACCTCAAAGACCATTAAGTCCAACCTACTCCCTTTACAGATGGGGAAACCAGGTACATAATAGTTCCCATTATTAGCAGGTTCCCAGAGCTAATAAGTATCTGAAGCAGCATTTGAACACAGGTCTTCTTCTCTCCCAAGTCAGCACTATTCCATTCTACTTCCATAAAGATTGAATGAGATATGGATGCATTTTGTAAACCACAAAGCAATATAGAGACAGTTAAAAACAACAATAACAGCGTTATTATAATAATATAGTGTTTTAAGCTGTGCTTTACTTGTCTAAATATCTCATTTGGAATCAGAACAAGAAAAGAGGGTACAAGTCCTCTATGATGTTATATAAAACCAAAAGGAAAAATACACATACACACGCACATATACACCTCCATATGTATGCATATATACATGTGAGTTCCCACATGTATACTTATATAGACTTATGCTTTCATGTAAGTATATGAAACTTCTGTGTTCCTCACTTTTTAACATTAGGAATGTAAATGATTCACAATTATTTTGTTATTTCTTGTGTAACTTTAGGAAAGTTACCTCTTTAGCTTTCAATTTCCTCATTTGTAAAATGAAATTGCAATATATGGATGAATTAATGAAAGAATGCAAAAAACATTTATCAAGAGCTAAGAACTGAGGATACGAATAGAAAATTGGGATAGCCCTTTATCATGGCAATCAAATGAGAATATTTTGCTGGTTTTGTTTTACCAGAAGTGCCTCTGATTGAATAATGTGTTTGGGGAGGATGTTTCCCATGCATTGACCAGCTTGCCTGTTGTGGGAAGCTTGATTACAGGAGCTGTTTTGTAGAAGTTTCCCAAGTAGCTTTTGTTTTTTCTACTGAGGCACTGGGTCAGAGGATTATGACTTCTGGCTCTCAAAAGTGCATAAATAATCTGAGGGTGAGGTTTCACTTTGGGGGCATAGTTTTTGGAAGAAGGTTTGTATACCAGAAGAGTTCTTAGTGGGAAATCACTAAGCAGCACCCCCAAAACCAAACCCAGATATTGGTGCTTCCCTCTCTGATAAAAGATGCATATACGTTAGTGGTCAGGCAGTTTGAAAGCGCTGTCTGTTGATTTTGGATTTCTTTGAAATTTTGATTTTCTCTGATACCTGTGCTTGATTAAGTGATTGTTAACCCCTCAAAGGTTGCCTTTCCTTTTATGAATGCAAATTTAAGAACCTGTCAATGTTGGGGTGCTTACTGATACACCCTTGATCTCCAGGAGTATGCCTCCTAATGGGGAATTCATCGATAGGGCAAGTAGTAAGTGGGTTTTATTGCCTCCCAGCTATAGCTGGACTTAGTGCTGGCCATTCTTGTCTCTGCCTACTCCTGGTCTGCTGCTGCCCTCACAGCAATCTATCATACACGTATACATTATATTATATATGTATGTATATGTGTAGATATATATATCTACATATATACACGCATCTGTATATACGTGTGTATGTTATACATAATTGTTTTCATTTGGTTATCCCTTTAGACTGTGAGCTCCTTGAGAACAGGAGCTGTCTTTGCCTTTTTTTATACCCACCGCAGCCCCACTTAGTACAGTGCCTAACTGGTTGTAGTCACAATAAATTATTGTTGACTGAATGGCTGGAGGCCACAGTTATCCTCTTGAAGAGGCAACTGGGATGGCTGCAGCAAAGGCTGAGTGATGTTCCAGCCTCCATGGAAGGAGAGGCCCTTTCTGCCCTCATCTATAGCCATCCCGCACTACCAGTGAACAACCTAGTGAGCCATCTCCCCTCCTACCATCTGGCTTCTTGGAAGTTGGAGGGAACATCATCCACATTGATAGATCGCAAATCCATTGGAGTAAAATTATAGGATTGGACCATATGACTACTGAGGTCCTTTCTGCTTGCAGCCTGATCTTTAGAAATATCACACAGGAAGAATAAATTCCTTATGCCAGAAAACAGAGAAGAGTAGTTTCTAATAACAATATAAGTTTATATGTACTAACTTTGATAGCTGATAAGATTACTGAACATTTTGGCATATTTTGGCAGATTTTTAATGTAATTTTTTATTAATTTCTCTACCTTTTAAAGAAAACGAAACATGGTAGAATTTGGGAAGAGTATCAACAATATTTTAATGCTGTGCATATTTAAGTATTAAATATTAGGAATTTTTCCTTTTTGATATAGGATGGCTATATAACAACTGTATTGCAGTATGGACAATATTTGCAATTTTCCACTGTTTGAAAAGTTGTCCAACATTCGCAAAACAAAGAGAAATAATTTCAGAAATATTTTATGTGTGGTAAATGAAAAGAAAATGAAAGGAAAAAAAACACAGGAAGGGACAAGTAGGTGAAGCACTGGCCCTGGAGTCAGGAAGATGAGTTCAAAT